>JAAGNO010027018.1:169149-180313 GCA_033439905.1 Ceryle rudis
TATGAGAAACTTAATTGACATAGAAAAGCACAAAAATTTGAAGAAAAGTCAGATGGGGGAAAAAAAAAAAAAAAAAAAAAAAAAAAAAAATCGGAAGAGGGGTGTCAACGGTAATCCATGTGTGGCCAGTTATTTCAACAATAGGGGGATGCAGAACATTTATTTTAAATAAGAAGCAGTAAAACAAACCAAAACTCACCAAGAACCTACAAAAGAGATTCCTGAAAAAGTGACCTAGAAACAACTGTTTTGGCGAGTATGAATGGAGATGAAGTAGCTGGCATTCCTCATATTTATGACTGACCATGGTAAGACACGAACACCTCTGTGATAATTCAGTTATGAGTGGTTAAAGGCCAAAGTAATTAACGAGGTTTAACCTCAAGAGATTCTGCCTGTCAAGATGTATTTCTCTTCACAATCTAAGTTTGCTCATAATAATAGCTAGCAGCTTCCATAAAGTTCCCATGCAATACAACTACACTTGCCTGAACATTTAGAACTTAACATCCCATTTATTGAGGGCTCATCTCCTCCTCAGAGGAGGAAGAAAAAGTAAAAAATGTCAGAAAACACAAGTGTTATAATTTTATGAAGAAAATAATTAAACGCCTGAAGCAACTATAGCAAAATTTAGTGGGAATCTTTTTTTTTATATTTAGTATACACAGGAATTTATTCTCCTGATTACATCTCACAGTCTTACAGTAACTGGATTTGGATAAATGGAGAGCAGCAAGTTAGTCCCTCCTGTGTTGAAAAGACTCCCACAGTCACCACAGGTATCAACATCTAAGAAACCACCGGCACACAAATTCAGTATCTCTTCAGAGATTATCTTCTTTCAGCTGTTTAACAGAACTCCACTAGCTGCAGAGTACTAAATCTGAAACTAATTTCAGGGAGGAATAGATGAGAGGAGGGGCAAGGCAAACAGTTTTTGTACCTTTGAATTTGCAATAGACAGAACCTTTCTTCTGAGCTCCATCATACAAAAAGAGCAAGCAGAAAAGGGAAAGTCATCTAAATGAGAATAAGCTCTATCAACAGAAGGTGCTTGTTCCACGTCTCTTTAGAAATACAGTCTTAAAAAGCAGACTGCCTTGCTGTCCAAGAGTCACCTTCCCTCCGAGTTCAAAAAGAGCTTGAGTTAACTTCTGCTCATTTAAGAGTGGTCATATTACAATAATTGACTTGAGCAATGGCAGGAAACAAGTAGTGTTCACATTGACAGTAGCTCATTACTTTTGAAGTACAAACACATCCCCATGTCCAGAAGATGATAAAACATACGCATCTCAGCCTCTTGGTTTTCCTACTCAAGAGACATTCAAAGGGAACTTCAAAGCCTTGTGTTCCAAGATTACTTTTTGTAACAGTTTCAGTGTAGGTACTTACTCTATAGCCAGCTCTTCTGTTACAGTGACCAAGTCCAAGTAAAGTTGCCAGGGGCTTTCTACTTATAGTAAGACAACTTACATTACAATGTAATCGCTTCCATTTGACTTCTATCTATCAGTAATAACCTCTATCATACCCTGAGTCAGAGAAAGTTTGTCTGAAAGAAGAAACAGTACACACACACACACAAAAAGGAAACATTCTTCAGGCACATATTTTATACCTGTTCCCATGTTGAGCCCATAACACCCCACACTTCAGCTGAAATGCATGAAGTAATAATGAAGCACCGACCCTGCAGCTTCCTTGGCTTTGTCAGGCACCTACTTCCCCAGACCTCAGAGAGTTCCATATTAAGTAACTATTTTAATTATCCTTTGGCACAGTTACGGGGAAAGAAAACAACAAACTGTAACTTTTAATACCTTGATACAAGTTTGCAGCATGCTTTTAAAACCTCTTACGCATTTACAGAGAGACACCTTCTTTTGGAAGAGGAATAAGCAATCTTACAAAGGAATATGGTAAGGTTGTCTTTTTCCTCCATACTTTCCACCAAGCATGAACAAGAGGCAAGGTTGTTTACTTTGATTATTTAACTTTTTCTGGGCAGCTACTCTATATATAGTCTTTAAGGGTCCAACCCTGCAAGCTTTTATCTATACGAAGAATCCAAAGTTACAGGCCGACATAAAAGTTACCTAGTTTGTTACTCTAGTAAGCAAATCCAACAACAGGATCAGCACATTTACCATAATAATTACCATACAGCTATTTTCCAGGCACACTAATGAAGAAGCAAAACAAGAAAGTAATGTTCACACAACAGTAAGAAGAAAAGAAGATGCAAGGAGAACGTGGTTAGTGTGGCTTCCCGATAAAAGACGCCATAGCTTACCTTTGCTCATTAAGGCAAGAAGGCTTAAGAATTTTCTCTAAAATAATTTTAAAATGCTTGCATGAAACGCAGCAGCTACAAGGTGCTTTAAGTGCTTCACCGGCCTTTAATTTGCTTGGTAGCCGCTACAGACACTCCCTGAAGCTCACGCAACGTTTTCTGAAAGCTGGCAGGACCCACGCTCGGAGCACTCACTGGCGGCACTCTCGCTACAGCGCTCTGGAGATCAGCGGCTTCTCAGCTAAGACAGCCCCGCCCGCCTCGCACCAGCCTCGCTCCAGGCAGCCCCTCTCGCCTCTCCCGCAGCGCTGCCGTCCGCTCCAACCCGCCCCCGCCGCCCCCTGCTCGAGCCTCTCCTCGGGGCAGCGGCCGGCTTTCTGGCCGCGGGGGCCCGCCCCGGGAGGCCCGCCCCGCCCCGGCGGCAGGGGGCGAGCGGAGGCAGCCGCGAGACGGCGCTGCCGGGAGTGGGGCTGAGCCGGGCGGCCGCGGGCACGCGAAACGGCGCGGTAGGAGCGCTCCGCGGGCACGCGTAGATCGCTGTCCGGGCCCTGTGAAATGCGTTAGCGGTGCGGTGTTTCTTCGCAGTCGGCAAGCGTTGGAGGAGCTGGTGAACGTCCTGCTTTGGCAATTAAGACTCTTCCCCCCAGGGTTTTACTGAGAGATAGTCCTCGAAAACGCTTGCAGAGCTCGCTGGCGGAGCTCTTGGCGTACCCAAAGGTGCTCGCATACGCAGGCCTGCAAAATCGGGTTTTTTCTTATCAAAAAAGCAAATAAATACTGGCTGCAGCTGGGTTTTTGCTGACAGAAACTGCAGTTACTTACACAGGTTTCTCTGAGTTGTTTTTCTTTGTTTTATTGTAAGTCCTCAATTGCTCACAAATCAGAAAGACAGTCATTTAATAAAAATCCCAGGTGAATTTCGCCCTCTCACAGAATGTGTTCTGTGTATTGTGTCCATGTTAACAAACACCTTTACTGGAAGGCTCTGGTGATTCAGTCACTTATTAGTAGCTCTGAGTAGTTCTAATGATATCAACACTATTAATTTAGTCATATTTTCTTTAAAGTACTATCTACTAAAATACAGCAGACTTACAGATGCTTTGTTAGTGTTCTACTGTTTTCTCAGTTTCTATAAAAGCAGCATTAACCTTAGAGGCACTCTGTAATAGCAAGATATTTTAGAAGATATATTTCATGTGAAAACTAATAATGAACTACTGTGTCTAATCAGACAAATGATTTGACTGTTACACTTACATTGTCTTACTCATGGAAGTCCCTGGGAAGCTGAGATCTCACTCAGTGTACAGCAACTGAAGAAATGTGACACATAATCAATAGCTTAACATGAAATACAGGTATTTCCCCCTAGCTGGGGGTGGGAGAGAACCTTATTACAACCACCACTCTCATGGTCCCCAGAATAGGAAAGAGTTGGATACAATTGTAAGCCCAAGCCCATATGTGCTTTATTAAGTGCTTGTGTGATTCTAATTAATTTATGCTGATTAAAACCAACCTCCCTTGCAGATACATTATTAGTATGACAAATACAAACGTAAATACATTTATAGTATGAAGACTCTGGTAGCCACAGTGACCAATGTTCTTGACAATATCTAGATTCATAACTTACATTCTAGTGGAATTAATATCCAAATATTCTTAGGGTTTTGGCTTATTTACAGAATGAGGTGTATAGTTCTGAAACCATAAGAATCTACAGAAGTAATTTCCTTCTTAAGACCCAAACAGAGGGATGAAAATGCAAGCTAGAATCTTGCAGGAAACTGTAATCAGAGTTTAAGAAAATAATTAATGTATCTGTGAGATTTCTAGTGGGTAAAAGAGGGAATACTGGTTTGCTTCTCATTTTATAACTTTTCTTATTTCAAAAGGTGTTAGCTATAGCCAAAGAACTATAAAGCAAGAAAACCAGGAAAACAGAAAGTGAACCAGGAAAAAAACAAAACAAAACAAAAAAACTGAGTACAAGAGCCCATACTCCTCTGCATAGGCAATAATCAATCTATCCAGAAGGACTCTTTTCAAACATACTAGTCTACTTAAAAAAAACCCAAACAACTGACAGATCATGTCAATGAATGACAGATCATGTCAATAAATGACAGATCATGTCAATGCCTTCATGAAAATATTTCAATGAAAGAGAACTGCACGCTAATTTCTTAGGTGTCAAAATGCAATGTATCAAAGACATAAAATGCATTAGGAGATATGAACTATAAGGAGCCTGCAGATGCAGCTTCTTAGGAATGTGTTACTGCAAAGTGGAAGTTTCGAGCTTAACCCAATGATCAGTTAGAGACATAGAAAGCTGAGGGTTCGTTTTTAATCTTCCTGAAGAGAGATCAAGTCATGTAATCTACTGTTGAACAATGTCAGAGGTTGACAATGTCAAGTGGCGAATAACATCCAACATGAAAAGAAGCTGATGACTTTTTCTGCATAGTTACAAGACCTCAAGGAAGTAAGTGAAAACTTACAGTTTTGAAAGCAATGGCAATTTCATAAAGGATACTTCATGTTGAGCTTATAACAGGGAATTTCTGTTGCTTAAGAACTGAGGAAACCATTAGCAAAATCTATATAATTTTGGAAATTAAAGACTGTGCAGCCCAAGACACATACTGATAGCTATGCTATTTTTTAAGCCCAGAGTAATATGGAAAACAATCAGCTATTGAAGCTAGGTCTAAAGAGACCCCATGTTATTATGGGGTTCCTTGTCATCAGTTTTCCTCTCTGGTATTAAACTAACTATACAGCAACAGTGGTATTTTAGGTCAGCCCTCGCTCAAGTCTAATATATGTGTGCATTAGGCAAATGGGTTTTTTTCTATGTTTCTGGCAAGATTATTACACTAAAATTTCACTTGAGTTCGAGTGATGTGCAAAAAGGCTGCATGTCTATCAGATTGTTTTGATGTATTACGATGGATAACTTGGATCTAAGAAGTTTTTGTTACTACTGCTTCCTAATTTGATATATTAACTTGTGTTTGGAAAAGTGCATTTAGATTTGGACCAATACATGCAGGATACTGGTCTTCTTATGAAATTAACAGTGCTGACACCTATATTTATTGACCTCCCTCTTTTGTATTCTACATGAACAAGACTAGTCTTCAGCATTTTTCAAGCTTTTCAGCATTATTGTCTTAGCTAAATATGTAATAGGGAAATAATAAAAACAATATTATCTTTGATAGGAATAATTTTTTCCTATGAAAGCAATTTGCTTATGCTTTTTTCCCAAAAAAAAGAGGAAAGTTGAAACAATCCTGACAATCTAAAAGGAGGTAAAACATGATAAAAGTAACAATGCAGGATCAGATATTGTTCTCAATAATTAATTCTCTCCCTTTGAGCTTTAGCACTGTTTCATACTTATCTGTTTTACCAGCTGACTTACTGTTAACTACAAACTAAATAAATATACTCCACTGACCTCCAGAAATATCCTTGTTATAGATGCTTCTCTTTGGTCTTTAGTCCTCTCTACTAATCAGCCCTTTCTACTTTCATTATTTTTAAATGCTTCTACGTCGCACATAAAAGTTCATACGTGGAAACGTATTTATACAAAAATTCTTTACCTAGAGGTAGTAAAACGTGGTTTATGGCTTTCAGTCAATTACACTAACTAGCCACCTGGTGGCATTAGCCACTAAGTAAAACAAGAGTTTCTACTCGACTACACCAAAACCTACTTTATTTTCATTCACAGAATAGTTTTCTACTAAAATATGTATCAACATTGACTTTTTTTTCAAAAAAAAAAATACTTCCTTGCTTATCTGAAATAATTAAGTTTGGTTCCCTGATATAAATTTGAGCCAAGTCTCTGTATAGGTATTATAATGACAACCTGCCACTTTTCTGAGAGCCTTCACTTAATTCAGTGCACAGCACAACTAAATCAGTGGATAAAGAGCTGCAGTAAAATAATTTTACCCAGTTCAAGGTATGTGGGCCATTGCTTTATCTGATGTACACTATGCAAGTTTTATCTGATACAAGTAGTAAATTATTGCCATTATGGAGTTTTCTATATTTTTCATCATTTATGTGGAGCTTTTAAAAATTATTAGTTTTATTATGTTAGTGAGCCGTGATAAGATCCTATTATTCTATTTCACAGGGAGCAAAGAGCTTGCTGGCAAAAGCTTTGACCTGTAAGTGCTTCATCTTAAAGCACCTTAGCCCTGATTACACATTTTGTAATGTGAAACTACAAGATTAATTGAAATATAGTAAAATGCTCTTCCATACATTGATCAGTTTCTCTAACAGCCAAACTCAATTTCACCCCTGCCCCGCAGAATCATCCACTTGCCATGACATGCAGGTCATTAGCAGTCTCAAGTCAGCCAGGGCAGCTGACCCGAGTTAACTCACAGGTGTATCCCAGCCCATAAACTTCATGCACAATATAAAAGGGGAAGTCCCCTGGGACTAGGGGAGCCTGCTTTTTCCTCCTAGGTTGTTCTCTGCTCCCTCTTTTCCTATTATTTCTGGAGGGATTTGCTTATTATTCTGCTCCTGAGGGCTGTTTTCCTATGTGTTATGGCTGCTGTACATTCACTGGGCTGAGTATGACTTTGTACACTTTATGTTGGCATTAATATTAGCTTGGCTGGTTCATTAAATTGATTGTGGATCTCCTCTCCTTTTTCTGATCCCCTTCTCTACTGGGGAAGTGTTATCAGGTGATAGAGCAACTGCTATAGTTTAGTCCTGGATAGATACAGGCTAAACATCAACACCAGATTAGTATATAGTCTGTGTGCAAGCTGGTACCTCCAAGGAAGCCCCAGGCTCTTAGGGAAACTGCTACACAGCACCTGCAGAGACTCAACAAATATGTCACTGATGCATTCAGGGGCAAAATATCAATACTGCACAACTGTATGAGACAGTGATTCTTTCACCAACAAGAATCCAGATGGGAGAGCTAGCATTTTGCACAGATACTCTAAAAATCTGGGCGGCAGCAGCAGTTTGTCCTAACATAGATCAGTAATTCCTAGCTCTTGTGAGTTCACACAGGAGCTGCTGCCCAGTTATGGACAAGCTACCTCTGATCAGCAGTTCTAAACCCCAATCCATGGCTAACCTAAAGATGTGATAGTATCAATAAGACAAAGAGTAAGCAAGGACTTTGAAATTCTGATAGCAGCATTTGGCGATAGTTCAACTCTAAGTGTTGAATTAGGTGCACCAATGGCTATATAGCAAAAGAAGATCTGTTAGCCTGAATTTAAGCTTTGTAGCATCCTAGTGCAAATAAACTCTTCCATTATCTTCCTTCTCATGGTTAGCTTGGTGGTAGACTGCAAAAACTGTTTGAAAAGAGGCCTGGGACTGAAAGTGATTTGGCATTGAGAGATTAGGAATTTGTTCCAAAGCAGGAAGATGAGGAAGAGAAATCCTATCTTTTAAAACAAATGCTTGCTGTAGTGGTACCTTTGCTGAAATATTCTCCTTCTGCAATATGTTACAGCATGGTACACCATTTACATTACTATGGTTTGAACTCTGTCTGCACTGAAAGATTACAAAGCAGGCCCACAGACCTCAGTATTAGCTTTCAGATAACCTCATGTTATATAGGTCTAGCAGATGGATAGTTCTTCACTTAAAAATCAGATGCCAATTTTATACACTAGATACAAATGCAATCATTTTTTTACCGTTTGAGTTTAGAAATGTGTAGATAAAATTTAAGGATTATTGTTTTAATGGACCATGAAAATATCCATGGTATTATCACTACAGTTTGATGTTAACAGGAAGGAGCATTATAAAAAAAAAAAAAAGGTCTGTGCAAGAGACAATCATGAAATATATTTGTTCTTGAGAAGGAAATATAAAACTGAAAGAGTAGATCTGCTTGATAAAACATACTACAGTCCCTTTAGGAATAGATCCTCTGAAGTCTTAAATCTCAGCATATCTCACTAGTGTTACATGGAACAATTTATAGGAAGAAAAAAGTGCTGGGAGTGATTCAATGAACTGCTGTAGTATATTCTTGTAAAACCAAAATTGGCTCAGTACATGTGAATTTATCTTATACTCAGCTAAGTTAAATGGTACAGGAATACCCTTCAGACACTTAAGATTTAAAATCTTGTCTGCTAAGCCACTACATTTGCAGAAGATCATTAATAACAAATTAATGTGATGCTGTAAGCTAGAGTCAAATGTATTTTAAGCAATTATGTGAAAAACTACATTGAAGAAAAATTTATCTGGACCTCTTAAATATAAATGCATTGAATTTTATAATTTTCTATTAAAAAATATCTAAAAGTTATACCAAAGTTAGAGCAGAGAGCATTGATTTGAGCAGCACAGTAGAAGAATGGCTGAGCTGTGATGAAGAATAAGCCAAAAATGTTTCTGCAATCAAAAAATTCATGATGACACCAAGTTCATCTTTGAAAGGTCAAAACAACACTGCCAGGTAACTAGAGGAAAGGGCACTTACATGCTGGGTAAGAACAAACTTCACAGGCCTCTACACCTCATTTGATTTCTTACAGACATTTTTATTCCAGCCTACCATTTATTTGCTGTGCATCAGATTATTGCAATTTGTTTAGATATGTAGAAGGGCTTTTTAAAAATTAGGCTACAGGTGATTATGTCAATGTTCTGACCAATATTTTCTCTCAATACTAGATTCTAATGTCCAAGACCATGCATAAATTCCTGCTGGGGACATGATAGTAAGAACAGCATTTGTTTTCAGCCACTGCATTGCAAAGATCTCTCAGAAAAGACTGCAATCTAACCAAATTGCAGAGATACAGTTTTAAAGGACCCTTCTTTTAAAGCCAGGTTTGCATTTCTGGATGAGATCTCCCCTTTAGAAGACAACAGCAAGACAGAAGATTGAGCACCTCAGAAGCTTCCTACTGTTTGAACAATAGCACAGTGTTACTGCATTAATTTACTGGTTCTGAATCTAGGGCAATGAGAAAAACTGTGCTGTCCCTTTCAATTTTATGAAGTCTTGTATATTCTGCATACAGGCCAAAGGAATCTCTTCTTAATTTCAGTTAGATGTTCAGTTATCTCTGTGCTAGTTGTTTATCAGTGTTGTTATTGGGAGCTATTGCTCTGTTATTAAAAAAAAAAACAAAACCAGTACTGTCATGTAAGTATTCTAAGTTCCCACACTTGACAGCCCTAACCTTTAAAACAGTCATAAGCAATATGATGTGTGATCTGACACCTAGTGAACAGGCTCCCCAAAGTGTATTGAGGCCACTGCTAGGGTTGGTGTTCTGTGCTGCAAAACAGAAGGCAGGGAGTACTAGGAAGGTGTATATAAAATGACTGAAGAATTCTGGGTTTAATATATTTGAAAAAGTATTGGAAGTATCACATTTGAATTGTAACTGAGTCTCGCCGAAGTGAATGTTAGGGGAACTGCACACACAGGAGGGCTTTTACTAGGAATTTTCCTCCTGTTTGTTCCTTAGGAACTCTAACCCAAAATGAAAACCTTTTTCAGCAATACCAGAAATGTGACCTGCAATGAGGAACAAAGAGACTTCCTCAAACATTCAGAGGGAGAAGTAGGTGAAGGGGAAAATAAAAAAAAAAAAACCTACCAAGCATAACAAAGTTGGTATGAAAGGGGTGGCAGAGTTTCCATGCATATCAAGGCTTTGACTGCCCCAAAATGCATCATAATTGGGTAACACATGGCAACAAGACACAGTTGTAAGGTTACGCATGGGATGACGGGAAGTAAATAGTTAAGTCTAAATTGTTTTGCAGACTCCTCTCAATTCCACAAAATATAGCACCTTTGAAAAGAAAAATAATAAACAGTATAACATAGTGACTGTAAATTGAGAAGTACAAATACTTTTTTTAAAAGATAGTTCTAGGAAATAAAAATAGACTGACCTTCCAAAGCTGCAAGGCTGACCTTTACAGCGGGGTGCGGTTAATGACTTTGGTGGTGAGAGGCCTGGAGCAACTGTCCTCCCTGCAATACAAAGCACTGTCTAGTGGCAGTGGTTCAGATGACAGTGTGCTGCTCAGCCAAGGGCGATGGTGGCTTGGTTCGGTTTTGTTTGTTGGGTTTATTTTTTACAAACACCTTACCTCTTGGCAGAAGACAGATCCCCGGAGTGCGTACTCCTGTCCGCATACTATATATAGCACTTAAACCCTAGCTGACATCATGTTTTTTTCTGCAGCGCAGCCTGTCGGGAAGGAGCCGGCTGCCCGACCGCTGCCTCCTGCCCGCGCCAGCCCCGGAGGCAGCAGGGCGGGAACGCTGCGGGAGGCGCGCGGAGCGGCGTTGCCATCACGGCGAGGAGCGGCTGGGCCCAAAGGCGACAGCCTGGCCGCTTCGGGCTGACTTTAAAGTGACGTTTTCCTCAGCGGAATGTCCGTTAAATCCCACAGAGCTTTAGTTCCAGGTGCCCCGGGGGGGCGGTGTCTCGTGCCGGTACGCACAAGCCGTGTGTCGTGGCGCTGGTGGGGTCTGTGGCTGTAACGGCGGGGGCAGAGGATCAGGTACCGCCACGCCGCGCTCCCCGAAAGCCCTGGGGTGCTCCGGGGCCCGGACTCATGGAAGGCTCAGCCCGTCCGCAACCGCAGAGAGGCAGGGGCCGGGGGTCGCTTCTGAGCTCTCCGCTCAGGGCGCGCTTCCCCGGGCGGGGCAGGCCCGCCAGGGGCGGGGTGGGGAGGGGCGAGACGGGGCAGGCCTGGCCTGGCCGCCTCGCACCGCTGCCGGGGCGGGCCCTGCGCTCTCGCGGGAGCTGCGCCGGCGCCGCCCGTCTCCGTGCGCGGCCGCGGCGGAACCAATAA
>JAAGNO010027022.1:1165-20860 GCA_033439905.1 Ceryle rudis
CATTCCTTCTGCATATATATATATATTCTATATATATATATTTATATATATGTATTAAAAACAATGTTGATGGCATAAGATACAAGGAAGCAAGCAAGCGCAGACACCACACAGACGTAGTCCTTTCAGATATGATGTCTTCTGCAGCAGCAGGTGAAACTGTCAGCTTGCTTGATACATGATGCACAGTAAATTCGCAGACCTGAATGCCAAATATCAGTGATTAAACTGCACGCTTTAGCTTGATGCAAGAGATATTGCATATTTTCCCCAACTCTTACGAGCTTTGGGAAACATGTATCAAACAAACTATAAAATGAAATTGTCTTTCTAGTTTCTATAGGATTTGGTGAGCACTATGTTTTCAAAGCACTGCCTTTCCATTTGTAATGAGTACAGATTCAGTCTACCATAGCTTTAGGTTAGAGTAGATTTCCCAGTGCTTACATTATATATATGTGTATTATGCACACACACACATATATAGATACATACTTCATATTCAGACTTTATTTTCTTAAAATAAACATAATTCCTTTTTAACTGGGCACAAAATGAGAGCTACATCTTCATACAGAAATAAGAAAGAAATGCTCTTCAAGCATATAATATGCTTAGTTTTAAATTATTTGCTTTCTATAAGAAATCTATAGGACTTTGGCTATTCAGACTTAAAAGGTAGATTTTTAGTGATACTTCTGAATTTGGCTTTCAAAAGCGACTCAGTAAAATGCTACTTTAAAGGTAGGACTAAATAGATGATAGAAGGTGTGTGTCATGAGTGATCACACAAGGCAGAAAGAGGGCCTTTGGTTACAAGGAGAGTTGCACCAGTTGATTATCAGTTAAAAAATGATAGAATTGTTGATCTATACATTTTTGTCAGTGCCATCTATAAACCAAATACATCAATTTGGATGAGAGTGTGGTAAATACTACACTATATGGCTATATTTAAATATGTTCACTTTTGTGATATGTAAAATATGACTTTTTTTTTTTCCACGTGAAAGCATCAGCTCTAAAAATATTTAACTTGGAAATCACTATTACTTACTTTATCAAAAAATTTTCCCTGATTTTTCTTCTTTTTACATTTGTGCTGATGGCAGACATGATCACTGAAACATAGAGATTATGTTAAGACTGTTCTCTTTAAGATTTCTCATTGCCGTGTTATGGCCTCAGAAAGCCACAGAATAAATCAGTATTTAAAGCTTATCTGCTGGAAAGTCACTTTACTTTTTTTTGTGACAACTCAATCTTAACTAGTATCTCAGCAATACATTGGTTCCTCTAAGTACACTTGTATTTACTATGGCCAAATCCTAAAGTCCTTCACCAGGCAAAGAGCCCACTCAGAGGAACGGTGGTTTTGGCTGAGCAAAGGCAGAGTAAAAGCTAATGAACCTCAGGAATTGGCCCTCTGTAAATACTCTGGAGAGCATTGTTTGCACGCGTAGGTGCCTTGAACTTGTTACGAGTACCTCCCGCGTCACTCTTTGCATGGCACGAGGACTCCTTCGCTGCTGGCGGGCTAATTCATGAGGTGGTGGCTCAGGTCTTACTCACACCTTCCCCAAGGTCTGGCCTTGCTGGGATGCAAGGGCGACTTCTGAGTGGGTACCTGGGTCTGCATACCACCACCCGGGGATGAGGTCAGCTGAGCAGAGCAGAGTTAACTCCAACGCGTGTACAGTTTTGTGCCAAGGAGAGACCTAACAAAGCTATCATCGTAACCCATAATAGTTCCTAAAACATATATGTGCTTATTGCTTTTGTCCGTACATGCTGCATTCACTGTTACAGATTACAGACAGAAGTACTGTACAGCTTGGACGGACAGACATTTACATTCAGGACTGACCAACAGCTTTTTGTTTTACAATAGAAAGGAACAAAACGCAGCGGACTCGAGCAGCTCGGGGTCGTCCTCCCGCCTGTGTGGCCTCTGCTCCCGTCTCCCATGTCTCAGCATGTCCACAGACCTGCTGCCTGCAGATCATTACATGCCCCATCAGGTACTCAGAAATAGGGCAGGAAACGCTCATTGACAGAGTTATTTACAATTGAGTTTTACAGTAGAAACGGAGAACAACATAAAAGATTACCATCACAGTTATCACAGGACAGGTTGTGACTTGCTACAGTCGTGTAACAAATCACAGTCACGACAGGAGGCACAAATTAAAATAGTGCTTGGTTAAAGTGCTTGATTGTTACACTCTGCTATCCTACTCCAGCATCGCAACAACAACAACAAAAAGTCAACGTAAAGTGCTTTTCCCCCCCGAGATTAAAAACCAAAGACAAATTATTTCCTACACAATTTGACATAACTTTATTGAAACAATAATATTTTAAAAACCTAGGCTGGTGGCTGCTAGTTCTGTTCATTTAAAATGGTCAGATTTTTTTTTTTTCTCTTTTTTCTTTCTTTTTTTTTCTTGTTTCACTTAAAAATGACTGGATGTTCCTAAAATGTCAGGCCTGACTCTCCTGTCTCTCGCAGCTGCTTTGCATTGCAGCTCTGCAGGAGCCTCTCCTGCCCGACCTCCTCACGAGAGAGAGCACAGCCAGGCCCGGGGCGGGTCGCTAACGAATCCCTCTTTTTGCATATTTATGTAACGCTTGCATATCTTTCACCGCGCCGCTTGGGCGCAAAAAGCTTCAGACCGACCGGTTCCTCTCCTAGGCCAAGGGCGAGACTTTGGCCGACACCTGGAGCGGGCGCGCGGGCAGGAAGGGGAGGCCCAGGCAGCCGCCCCGGGACCCCCGGTGCGAGCCGCAGGGGCCCGGCCGCAGCATTGCCTCTCTCAGCCATCCCCGTGGGACAGGGCAGCGAGCATCTCCCTTCTGTGGAAGGGTAGGGCAAGAGCTGAGCTCTCCTTCCAGCCCTACACTCCCTGGCACCAGGAAGGGGCTCTGGCTGCAATGCCTCCGGAGAGTCCTGCTTCTGCATGGCTCCTTCACGCCTTCCCAGCGTGGGCTGTGGGTCCCCTGAGGGCCACGCCAACAGCCCTGGGGCAGGTTTTGTTTTTTAGCAGAGGGTAAGTGCAAGTTTCACTATGTCCTAGGGGATGTTTGGAATTAGATACAAGTGGTGCAACTCACCCTGCTGATATTTCAAAAGAAAACGTCAGGTCCTACAGGATATCTTATTGTTAAACACACACAGAGAGCATTTTAATAATTGGTTTCCCTAGACTGTTATTTGTTTGAAATGCTTTTTGTTTGGATTTTCCAATAATGCAAGTGTTCCCTGTTACCTTTAGACTTAATATCCATCAGAGAAAGCTGTGGATGGGGAACAGCTGCCCTGAAGCAGTGAGCATTGTGTTTTAGATAGCTTTACACCAACCCCAGCAATTTATTCCAGAGTTCAAATCTGGCTGCCTTGGCATCCTTTATGGAACTAATGCAAATCAGATGTTAAGATTTCCAAAAGGAGCTCTAGCGTTCAAGGGGAATGGATGGATATTTGGTCACATTGGCTTCACTGGACAACATGAAAGGAGATCAATGTGTGATCATGATTTGCAATCCTTATTTTTGAATGATGTGGGCAACGTCTTTAGAGTTGTTTCAGAGAAGGACATTTTCACAAACCCACACTGGACCTCCCCTAGACTTTTAGAAACAGGTGGCTTGTTTCAGCCAAGTTCATGCCATGCAGAAGCTCTTTTTATTGTGTTGACTGTAAAGACATTCCTTTAAACTTTCAGTAAGGTCTTTTGGAGCCCATCTCAGATGCTTTGATCATGTGTGTTAGCATGTCCTCCGCTGCCTGGTAATACATGGACTTCTGGGGAAATGTGATTTTCTAGTCTGACAGTCTCCTGATTACCCTGGGTTCTTCCAGTGATACCTTCCATAGAGTAAATGCAGTTTTGCCCTATCAGCTTAGGGGAGGTGGGTAAAGCAGCAGCTTCTAGATGGTTCTTCTCTGTTCTATAAACATTGTCCTTTTGCTTTAGATAGCCACTGTTTGTAACGTTGTACTTGGGACTCACATTTCCGGGTGGACTTGAATCATAAACCAGCTGACCTTCATCATCAGTGTCAGCATCTATATATTTGTGTATACCAGCATCATGGAAGTTGAAAGCTATGGCTGTCTGCGTCTCTGGTGACTTTGGGGGTGTTCTTGCACTTGCAGTTGTGTAGATCGAGGCTTCTGGGCTCATGAGAGATCTGTCGGAGAGTAAGGAAGCATCTGTGGCAGCAGCAGAAGCTCCTCGGCTCTTTAGAGGGTCTGGATATATTCTTAGTACGTTTGATGCTGGTACTAATGTGCTGGTGTCCTCCTCCATGAAGTTGACTTTCAGAGATCTTAGTTTTAAAGGGTTACTGGCCTTTATGGAGCTTTTGGGACTTTCTATGAAAAAAGCGGAACGGTGGCTGCCTTCAGAGCTCGGGTTCATTTCCACAAATCTGGCACTGCTCGCCTCTGGCCTGCTCTGCTCCTGAATCACGTTAATGCCACCTTTGCAGGGAATGGTAGACAGTGGGCTGTGGGAGAACCTCCCCGTGTCAGGGAACTCCGCTGCGCAACTTATGAAGCTGTCGATGCTGGACATGCTCCTCATGTCAATGATCCCATCTGTGCGAGTTGTGAGCAAGGGCACCATAGGGCCGGGAAGGGTTTCCATTTCTAGCTCTTCCTTTTGCTTTCCAGGTTGACTCGACTCTTTAGTATTAAGGTTTGGCTGTGACTGAGTCTTTGCCATTTTGTTATACATGTCCTCTAGCTGTTGGACATTCAGGTGCTGGGGACTTGAAGATGACCTGGCTTTTTCTGGAGATCCTTGTTCTTTAGTTTCAAAAGATTTACTAGAGCTAGTTTCAGAGAGAGTTCTCTTGGTCCATTTCCATTTGCTGGGAGATAAATGATTGTCCTGAACTTTATCCTTTTTGGCTATGCTTTCTCCATTCTTTTCAACCACAATGTCCATGAGTTCTATACTACGGGCAAATGCATCCTTCATGTTCATGGAAACAATACTGCCATTCCTTTTTGCTCTTTCAAGAGCTTCCCTACGCTTGATGGCTTTCTCCTGCCTCTTCTGCTCTTTGTAGAACTCAGAGAAGTTATTGACAATAATTGGGATGGGAAGAGCAATCACCAGCACTCCAGCAATGCAGCACAGTCCTCCTACTATTTTACCTAAAAGTGTTTTGGGGTAGATGTCTCCATAGCCTACTGTTGTCATGGTGATTGTTGCCCACCAGAAAGAAGCTGGGATGCTCTTGAATTTTGTATCATCCTCATCCTTTTCTGCAAAAAACACTAAACTGGAAAAGATCATAATGCCCATGGCCAAAAACAAGATGAGTAATCCAAGCTCATTGTAACTCCTCCTCAGTGTAAACCCCAAGGACTGTAAACCTGTTGAGTGTCGGGCGAGCTTTAGAATCCGGAGTATCCTCATAATCCGAAATATCTGGACCACTCGTCGTACATTTTGGAACTGAAGTACACTTTTATTGGATTCTGTGAGGAAGATAGTGACATAGTATGGTAAGATAGCGAGCAGATCAATAGCATTCAGCGGGCCTTTGAAAAACTTCCATTTCTTAGGCGAGGATAAGAACCGCAAGAGGTATTCCATTGTAAACCATGCAATGCACACCGCTTCCACGTGGGCAAGTTGGGGGTTATCTGTGGTCTGCCCAAATTCATCCATGCCTTGTAGTTCAGGAAGTGTGTTAAGGGACAAGGCAATTGTAGATAGTACAATAAACATGATGGAAATGATTGCCAAAATCTGGAAGGGAAAGAGAAAACAGTGAGTTAATCCCAGAATACATTGTGCTATCTGTCATTGCCATTAACACATGGCTGTGTTTCTACTTAAGCATTTCAAGACCAGTTTTGCTCTTAGTGCACCAAATTCAGATAACCAATGCATCCTGAGGTGATTTTATTTTGGAAGCTGCTTTAGCTATGTCAGATGCAGAGATAAAGCATCTAGTTCCACTCCTGTGCCTTCAGCTCTGTGTAATCAAGGCACGTGTACCAAGCAGCTAGGATGCCAGGAAGGCTGTGAAGCAGTTCACAGCAGGAGCTTTTGATTAACTACTAATTAGGTGCCCAACAAAGCCCATCTGGACAACAGGCTCTGAAATCTAAGCAAGAAGGAATGCAATTGTGAATGCAAGATTTGATCAGAGCTATGTCCTCCATTTAATGCGTGGTTACATCTATGATTTTGGGTGTCTATGGTTAATTGCAGAGATGTGTACAATTCTGCTACATATAAGCATACAAGTAATACACTCTTTTAATGCCTCATCTCTAATTTGAAACTTGATGGTTGTGAAATATATGAAAACTTTACCAAATATTCTAAACCATTTTGAGCTGTGAGCTACTCTGCATGAGACTGACTGGCCATCCTAGCTCCTCATCGCAACCAGGGAAAAGAGCAAACTCATCCAGGCAAACAAAACTGTGCAACGCTGAGACAGCCAAGACAGGCGAGGACCAGCCACTGGAGAGCTCGTCCTGTATCGGAAACCGACGCTTGGGCTAAAGAGTGCAATGAGAGAAGGGTCTTCAGTGAGCAGCCTCTCTAAAAACCCACATAAATCTGATCAGATCCTGGCTCTGTGCAGAGCCAGAAAGCATGAAGTGATAGATTACTGTATTTGCAGCTTTCAGATGGTGTAGGCAGCCTGGCCTTCCATACCTTTTTTATATAGACATTAATGCTATACTTTCCAGTTTTCCCTAATTACATCTTCTTTTAAAGTCACTTTAGGAAGGTTTTAGAGCTGACAGACAATTTGAGAAGTGTTTGTGGCTTTTTTTTTTTTTTATCTACTAGCAAAATCTTTCTCTAGCTTGTTAATTGGGTGGGATCTAGTTTCTTAGGTTACTGTCAAAATACAGCAATGATTTCCAAACATGCATATATGTGACTAATATTTTATGGGTTTTAGTGTAAACTGGTCCCTTATGCTTGCTTTCTCCTGCTTGATAGAAAAGCAGCATGAAATCAATTGTAAAGTATGTGCATGATGACTAGGTACAAAATATTAAGTAATGAATTATAAAACATAAGACGAGAGTTCTGCATCATGAATTGCAAATCTGACACAGTCCTTCCTTCCCTATATAACTAGATTTTAGGTTTCCTCACAGCGACCTTTCTCAGCCAGCCTCACAATACCGGAATATCCACAGTTACCACCTGGGGCACTGGAGAAAGAAATCTTTGCAGGATTTCTCTTCAGGCAACCCAGCAAGGTTAAACAATGGCTTTAGGAGAAAAGCCCATTTACCTTCCAAAAAAGCAAGTTTAAGAGTTTCAATTTTGAAATTTTGATTTCAACAAGTCTTTTTAAATCCACTTGCTGTTAAGAAAATCCCTTCCAAATCAATATAATAAAATCATTTACCTCTTAACTCACTGAAATGTACTATATAACTTTGATTTGTACGTGAGACTGCGAACCTAGTAATTTAATCTGAAGAATGAGATTTGACTAGAAACAGAAATTAGCTCCATTAAACACACTGGATTCATTGTTTAAATTGGATTAAATGGAAGGAGTGAATGGTGTAAATAGCCTCCTGTGCAATGCTCTAGTACCAGGAGTTTTAGAATAGCTTCATTTTCAGTTACTAAATTGTTTCCAGGAAAAATTCTGAGAGGATTCTTTTTTCTTTTTAAACAGGTTGCCTAAAAGAATGTTGGTGGCTGTGCTGTGATAGCGAACCTTTTGCCTCCTCCTCACTACCTTCCTCCTCCATAAATTTCCTGCTGAAATACAAACAACTCTTGCAGTGGCAGGGGTTTGCTTTGTTGAGAGACTTTACAGGTCAAAAGAGCCAAAGAAGCTGTGGGAAAGACTTGGGGGGTGTAGAGAAAGTGTGAAGAACCATGGTATGAAGAAGAGCAGAGAGGGAGACAAGGAAAAGTGCTTGAACTGAAGGCTTCAAACTCAAGAGAGTAAAATGTAAGTCAAGTGTCTCATGGTGAAATGGGGAGAAATTTAGAAATTAACTACTTCTTCATGGTTGTTTGTTTCAAAAGACCACCTCCTGGAGACCGATGATACCCCTGAGAAGCAGGGAGCCTGAATTGCTTTCCTAGAAGGCTCTTTTAGTGCTTTTGCTCTCATTTCTTAATTTACAACCTAACATTTCTGAAGGTGTTTGGGATGTTTTCAATGGTAATTTCATTTTTTTTTTGCTTGGTTTTATCTCTGCCTATTATACACAGAAGGGCTTATTTGTAGACTTAGATGTACCTAGTGTGTTTTATCTCCTTCACTTTCAGTGTAAATATTAGCACTTCATCTTTATTTGGTGGATGGCGTCCAGCAGCAATAATTGGTGTCAAACCTTCTGTTTCCTTTGATATACCTTTCCTGCTTTGAAGATCAAGGCAATACCAGATGAACATAAATTTTAAAACCAGGAGATCTGAGGATAAAATTTGTTTTAGGTTTAGCATTTTTAGCCATGGAGCTAAGCAATAAACAGAGAGAGAGAGATTTATCATTTCTCCTGCAAGTTGCAGCAAGATGTCACCTGTGCTCCTAAGATACAGCTTTTTTACCCTTATTGATCTACTGCAATCATACATCTTTGGGACTCTTGTCAGGCTAAGAAAAACTTCTAAATGTGAGTTGACTGTCCTCAGGTATTCAAAGGACTTTTCAGTTGGAAAGTACAAAAAACCTGGGACATCAAATATGTCCAGTGAGGTTTAGAGGATCCTTCTCCTTTACAGCATATCTTGTCCTGGTAGCATCCACCATCCAATAAAAAGCAGCTGTCCACAGAAAACTGGATCCAGCTGCTGCTCTCAGGCAGGCAGACTTTTTATTCTATTCCTGGCCTTTTTTCATCCCTTTCTTCTTCCAGGTTCACTTCTCTTAAACAAGAAAAGCCAATGGGACAATTTTGGACTTGAGCAGGAGCAATCCCTCTGTGGTGAATGAGGCTCCAGCTGGTTAGGCTAGCAGTTCCTGGAAAGAAGTGCCTGTACTCCCTTATCCAGAGCACTGACCCAAAACCTCGCTGCTGCATTAACTGCTAACTTCTGCTTGAAATGGAAGCCAGCATGGGGAGAGGGCCTCCTCCTGTAGCACTAGTTTTCACGATTCCTTAAAAAACATGCAACGTGGCCTTGTGCTGGTGAAAACTTCTGGACTGGCAATCAAAGAGCTGAGATTGAACAGAAAGGTCCTTAGAGTGCATGCAGGGGAAATAAGTGATGGGGCGTTATTAGATTTTGTGAGTGCTGCTGAAATGTGCATATTCCTACTTACGGAGCTAGCTATAACCCCCTCTAAGATTTTGCTGCTGTGTTATCTGGCATATGTTGACTTGTTATGGGGGCTGGGGAAGACACCTCCAGTATCACTGCAGGCACATCCAGAGCTTGACTTGGATGCCCCATGTCTGCAGTAGGTACTATAACATGCATAGCTAAAACAATGGAAAACTTGCAGCTGAGAATTTGGAGAGATGAAAAAGATTTGGAGGCACAAATAGCTGAAAAGAGTGGCCTGAGGACAGGCCACATTGGTGGCAGAGGCAGGTGAGGGAATCCATGCACTTCTGGTCCCATGTCCATCAGAGCTGTTCTCCACTGTCCTCACATGGGGTCCATCAGAACTAATGACAAGAGCCCCAACAGGCCAGGTCTTACTGGTTAGGTATCTGCAGCAGAGCATCACAAACACTCCTTAAACCACTCATAAAGCTGACAGGGTTTAAGACTAGTTTTTCTCTGCACAACTTTCAGACCATTTTTTGCCAACAGATTGCACGAGAGCAGCTGTTTAAGTTCCCTTCCTCTTAACTTCTGTATTTACTCTTACATCTCATCTGTAGCAACACACCATACATTGTGAAATTCCCCATCAGGTATTTTTCTAAGTGACTTGCAGAGGGTATTGGATGGGCTCCTAATGACAGCACTGGCTTGTAGTGCAAATCTCAGTATGTATGGGCAGGATTCCAGGAAAAAAACTCTTCCTCCACTAAATGGACTGTTTCACAAAGATTTTTATTGAGCGAATCTCCGGATTGCTGCTATGGTTCCTTTGTGAAAGCTAAATAACCCAAGGACAGGCAGGGCAAAGTTTTGAATGAATTTGAGACAGTCGCCTTGAAGTGATTAGCATGATTGTACATACATGCTGGTTATTACACATGCAAATGAGACAGGCAAGCTGATTATGTGAGTAAGCATAGCCAGTTTGTGTGCAACTGCTGCTTCCCAAGGCTGGATGGATGTGCCATGCCTTGCAAGCTATTAATCCCCACCTCCTCCAAAATCCCCCCCGAAAGTAGGCAGGCAACCTCTACACACACACCTCCCTCTCAGGGGCTATCCACCTGCACTGGGCCTGATCTGTCTCGCTGGGTGAGAGTGGCCCCAGAGGTTCACCTTTTGCTTTGGCAAGGTCTGTGCTCATCCCTGGGAGGCAGAGGGTGTCACAAAGAAGCTAGTCTGTTCAGAAATTTCCTGTCTCGCTTGCTCTCTCTCACACTTGGGGTAGCAGCAGTCTGTGGGCAGCAATGTGCGCATGCCACCACCCAGACAGCCCAGAGCAGGGTAAGGTTTAGGCAGCAGGGACTAAGCCAATATTTAGGTTTGGTGATAGTTATTGCCTGAATATCGATTCTTTGCACTGCTGAAGACCCTAACTAAGGTCAAGGCATAAGACCGGAGACTTTCAAGGCCATTAAAATTAATGGGGATTGGCCGTCCAAATCCCATAGATGGCTCTAAAGTCTCCATGTAAGCATCTGAGATCTATCTACCTATGGCAACATGCCCTATACTTTTTCTGTCTTCATACTCAGTAATGAAGCTGATATAGCAAGGAGAAGGGGTGGTGTGTGGGAGAGAGTAGGAGGGTGTTTGAATATAGATTCAGTATTCTTGGAAATACGATGAGGAAATTGTTATGTAATCAAGAAGTTCAATAATGGTTTTGTCTAACGTGCTTTTTTAGCTCCATCAAGGCCTGGAGAATAAACTTGGCATGAAGACCAGATTTCATTCATATGCTCCATTTACTAAGGGATTTTTCCCGCAGTTCCCCCCCCGCCCCCTTCCCCAAGCAAATATACTTGGACTCAAGCTGTCCAGCTCTGTCCTGCCGTACCTGTGCCAGCCTCTGTCTCCCCAGGCTCTGGGAAAGAGAGAGCACAGTGTATTTTGAGTGATATCCCACATGCTGCACAGTGCCGAAACAGACGGAGAGTTCCTTAATCTCCTCCCTGCTTCATTCTGCACAGGAATAACGTCTCCTGCTTGTGGCAGCTATACATGTCTATGGTATTTATTGACAGGGACTTGTTTTAGGAAACATCTCTTCACCAGAAGATGCCTATTTATTCATTAAATGCAAGAGTTTGCAGAACGTGGTCACTTTTCATGTCATGAGTCTGACTTGCAGGATGTTTTTTCTCTAGTACATGCTGAGACCATAACAAAAGGTGGCACTTGCTTCTTAGATCACAACAAGAAATTGAGGCCAAACTTGGGCATAGGGTTGCAAGGGAAATACAGAGAACCTTTAATCTGCATTTTCATGTGGAAGGATGTTAAGATGCAGTGAAAAACCTTGAATTTCCGAAACCCTTAAGTCCCACTGATTCCTGTGGAGTATAAACCCATGCTTAAGAGTTTTCCCTGATCTGGCACTTTACATGCCACTTATGCATCCTGTCCAAGGGGGTCCTTGAGACTCGCTTGCACCAGGAGATCTGTGGTCTGGAGGGGTAGGACCCTGCACCCACCAGCTCACTCACATTCCCATGGTGCCTCCACCGACCATGTCCACATTCTGTGAGAATTTAAACTCCTATGTTCTTCTGCAAGCATTACTGCACAGTATAAAATCCATAAAAACAAAATCAAGTTGAAACCATTTATATTTTGCTTTGGAAATAACATGAGATCTTAATTTTTACATTGTCTAGAAGAGCCTAGATTGAATAATGGTTAATTATTTGTTTTCAGTTATAGCTATAATAGTTTTACCTCTTGAGAGAGTAAGTCTATTTGGTTCAAAAGAGGATACAATACTTCTGCTGGTTAATATGTCAATGCTTTGTTGCCTGTAGGCACCCAGAGATCTGCAGCTATGACTGCTGCTGACTAAGCTGAAGTGGGCAGAAAAGTAGCCTTCAGGCATGGCTGCCTGTAAATTCCTTAATGCTGTTAAGAACATGTTTAGTTGTCAGAGATCCATCAAGCCCCATTAAATGATAAATGGTGTCAGTCTTCCTTCTGAGCAAAGCCCAGATGCAAATGGTGAGCTGGAATGAAAGAAAATGATAAATGAATGAAAATACTGAAAAGACAAACTTCAAAGACTTACACTGCCTTTAGACATCAGCACAGTGATAGTGCTCAAGAGAGTATGAGAGGAGAACATCTGTCCTGTTCCTGTCGCTGCAAGCATGCAGAAAAGGGAACAGATGCATGGCACACAGAAGCTCAAGAAGAATTCCCGTTCTTCTCCTGGCCTTGTCTTCTGCCTGGGAAGGCTGCAACACCAGCAAGCAGCACTGCTGCAAGATATCCAGCCCCAACAGCACCAAACTGTCTGCCTGTCCTCCCTGCATACTCAGGCAGACAAACCTTACTGCTGTCCCCAAGCCATGGCAGTGTGCTCTGCTCAGGCCTTGCATGTCAGAAGGTGATCTGTGCTCCCAAGGAAGTCTCCAACCATGCCAGCACCTGGTCTCACCAGCTCCCCACCAGCCTGACCCCAGGGTGTCCCTTGCAAGGGCTCCTCCTACCCTTCCCAGCCCTCTTGCCTGATCCACTACGTCTTCACCTTGCTTGCACATTCCCACCATTTGTGCTGTTCAAAATGCTGGTCTTGGAGTGCAGAAGTTGGCATGGCTGTGCCATATTGCACAGCTGGTCTTTCCCTGGGAGACAACTAAAGAGACAGACCCTAATAGTGAACCCCCTGCCCAATGCACAGAACATACCACCTGCTCTTCAACTCTCTACACCACACCAAGCCATTAGCTGCTGTCAGATCAGGCTCCAGAACACCTACCCAGACAAAAGCCTTCCCTCCAGCTTGGTGCTTCCTTTTCAGTCACATCTCCCATTCCTGATATCTATCTTGTATTCAAGTAGACAGTGATTTGGATTCAGCAGAAGAAAAAAAAAAAAAAAAAAAAGAGAACGCTTTAACTGCACTGGGAACTGCTCTACAAGATGCTTTTGTAATTTTTGCCATGCACCAGGGAGAGGAAAATGCTGGTGATCAACTCCCACTGTCCCAAGCAGTTTGCTCAGGCTCAGATACTATTTACAGGGGATGCTGAGCTTAAAGTGTTGGTGTTTGCTGGAGTAGTTGTAGGAGGGTTTTTTTTTTAATGGTTAAATTCAATCAGGAATATGCCAAGAGAGCATGAAATCAACTAAATGTAATTAAGCAAAAACTATTAGCTTGATTACTAAACCAGTCTTCCTCTCATGAATATGCATGAGAATAATTGATATTAATTCCTTTCAAATCTGAGGCACATTAGTCCTGCATATTACAGTGTGGAATTTTTTGGAAGTCTAAACCAGTTCCACTGCCGCTTTTCACCAAAAGGTATAATTAGTTTTGCTGCAGGGAGAGTTACCTAGTCATTGATACCATCCTGGTTGCCACATAGCGAGGAAATTAGAACAGAGCTCAAGTGATGTTTTGTCTGCAAAACAGGTGACCTGTTTAACAGTTCTCCCAGAAATGTGTTAGAAGTGGCAAATCTGGTTACCAGCATCAGCAATATTAATGATATTCTGAAGAGACAGGGAAGTCTGCAGGAACAGTAAATTCCTATTGATAGAAGGGCAGTAGCAATATCCTCTACCTGTTTGATATGTTTGACACGAGCACGGCCCTGCTACTCGAGTGTCTGAGCATTTCAGGAGGCTGTTCCTAAGGGCTGACTTTAACTTAGGGAATGCTGTAGCTGGGCTCCTGCACGTCATGGGAGGTTTCTCCATCAGGTTTCAGAAGTTTTTTTTCCATCCATGCTTGCAACAAGGGCACAAAATTTAAGCCAAGGCATTTCTGCCGCCTCACAAGCTGGGAGAGATGTACGCCTTTAGGGAGACAAACCCTCCCGTTCCATGGGGGCAGCCTTTGCCAGGGCTGTGCAGTCCCACAGTTTGCCCATACACTTACACCCTGATGTAAAAGCTGCTTTGCTGGCATGTCTTGCACTGGTGAGAAAGCCTTGGGCTCATACAAGGGATTACAGCTGTTAATTGTTTATTCCTTGCAAGTAGCCTGCAAAGAAATTGAATATTAGCACCCTTCTTTTTGCAGAAGAGAAACATGAAGCCTGCTGGTGGTGGGAAACATCTCTGCAGGATCCTTCCAAGATCTCAGCACCTTCCTAGTACTTAGTTCTTTATTCTGCTCAAACCTCTTGCTTTCCTGATCAGCTTCTCTGCTCTCTGTCGCCGACATGTATCTTTGTGTTCAGCAGGCAGACCTTGTATCAGACAGAAGGGCTTTGGTGCAGGGACACGTCCGCACGTGGGTCCACCCTTTCCAAGCCTGGGCTCCCAAGGCTTTTTTCTAACTACAGCAGAGCACGGAGCTCTTGGTGAGAGCTTTGGCAAAGTGAATGAAGTGTTTTAATCTCAAACACAGATGGTTCTTCCCTTTTTAAGCACTAAACACTGGATTAGATATCACATATTTAATAAATAGCAACAACTGTATACAAACTGTGCATAAAAGCAGCTAAAAGCTAATCCTTGGCAATTAATCATTCATATTAGTATGAGGCTGTAGCAAGGGCTAAGTAGAGACAGTGGATAGTGAATCTGTTTGAACACAAAAGAAAAGGCAGCTGTACATCAGCATTTCAAAAAGAGAGATTGATCTCAGCTCAGTAAGACAATTTTGATGCATTCTAGCTATAGATATAAAGGATAAAACTGAAGTGTGGAGATGTGTAGTTGGTTCTTGGTTGGGGTTTGGGGCACTTTATTTGGTCATGCTTTGTTTTTGCTTTGTTTTGTTTTTTAAAGTCCATCGAGCTTAGAAAAAGCTCAAACTCTTTGAAGTGTCACTGGCAATCTAGGAACACTCACTTTCATGTGTACTGACTTCTGCACATTGACACAACAGTAAGTCTTTCCAAACCACAAGAAATAAACACCTACTCCGGGTAGGCCTTGGCTTTCTGATAGCTTTGGAATCTCTTACGATAGCCTTTCCCACATTACTACATCCCAGCATGCTCCCATCAGATACTGTCCAGGCAGGACAGCAATGTGCCAGGTGATACATCATATTTTAATCCACCTGCAGAATAGCAAGCACCAGTACTGAAGATTAAGGGACATGATACCTTTCACTGGGTTTTAGTGCTTTTTTCAGTTGCTTTTTTTAAATTTTATTTGGGGTTTCTATGTTAATATAGGGTGCTACCACACTATATACTTGCTGGCAGAAATTAATCTTGTCACGAATGTACTTCTTTGAAAGGCTGAGCCTTCCTGAGCTCTTAATTTGAGCTGATTTGACTGTCTCATTATCATAGCAGCAGATTTTGGAATAGCAAAGTTGAACCTTACTTGAACTTGTTGGCTACATTACCACTGTTTTTCTTTCTCCTCCCCACCTCCATCCATGAATAATAATACCCTGTATCACTTTTTTTGTATCCTACTGAGGCCTCCTAGTAACTGTTTGCTAAACAAACACACGCTAACATGGAGTGTTGGGGGAGAAGCATATTAAAGAGCCTGAGTTTTGTTTGCCAAAGATAGAACTTGTCATTCCAGAGAAACACGCGGTTTTGATGTCCTGGGAAACTCAGGAGTTTCTGTCAGGCACGTGGTCCTGTTATCTCACACATGGAGCAGACTGTGAGCACAACAGCTCTGGGGTTTGCAAAACACATACTGCATGTGGACTGGGGCCAGGTCACTTTTTTTTTGTGTTTCTGCTCTGAAATTTCATTGCGGTTCAGCTGAGCAGTTTGTCTGGGCCCACTGGTTTCTCTTTGGAGCGTGGCTCTGCTTGACTCATCCTGCTGTGGTTCCCGAGTCACTGTGAGGAAGCAGCTCTAGCGTGGGTTGGACATTTCCATTAAGACTCTGCTTGGCCAGCAGAAAATAACCTGTCCCTCTAAACACACATGGGCTGTGACATGTCTAACTCCTGAGTGCCACGGTCCCTGCAGCAGAGGCAGCTGTCCGTCCCTGCTGCCTGCAATAACTTTCTTTGGAAAGAGAGAGCGGGTCTGCAGAGGCCATGCCCTGGGAGAGACCGAGCAATCCAGTGCAAGGTCAGACAAAAGCCACCCTGCGGGTTCCTGTAGCCACTGGATAAAGCCCTGTCTCTGATCAGGTTGCATTATCCCTAACAAGCTCTGGCAGATGCTTCATCTCTCTGCTTTTCCATCAAGACAAACTGGTAAGGCCCACCTTCCCAAGGGCAGCACTTAACCCTTTCCATGTGCTCTTGCTTGCCCAGGAGGAAGCCCAGATATTAACTGGGTTCTGAACAAGGTGCGCAAATTGCTCACTCTATTGCAAAATGCTGATGGCTGAACTGGGGGATTTATCTCTTCCCTGCTGGAAGGGGTGATCCTGGGGTCTCCTGGTGCTCTCCATAACTACAGACATGGGCACTTTTTTTGGTGCTGCCATTTGGCCTTATCACGAGCACAGCACAAAATGCCAAAAACTCCCCAACAGAGCAAGATTTACAAAAGATTTCAGGTATTAAAATATGACCTTTTTAATGCATGCAATATCCAGCATCTCTCATCGACAACACTTGTGACAATCATCTGCTGCCTGATGTGAGCTGCTGGAATTAAGCTGGTGAGAAATTGCTCAGGCTCTAGGAATAACCTTTCAATGGGGGAAATCTGGCACAGATGTGAATGAGAGTCCCCACCAGCTGAGGGCTCTCCGTGTGTTGCATGGAAGGAGCTGGGAATTCCCAAGGTAGTTCCAAATGGCCAGCCTCATCAGAGGAGATAATATTGGCTTGTTGTTTTCCTTTATTTCTTAGAGAGAATAAAGCATCCTAAGGGTAGTGATGCTGGAGTTGTGTGTCCCAATTAACCTGCTGCAGGTAGGGTCAATCCCTTTCAGAGGGCACAAAGCGTGTCTGTTCCCATGACCACTCTCCCCTGGGAAAGAGAGAGGAAGGAAAAAAGGTGCTGCTCTATTTATGAGACAGTCCTGCTTTATGGTGCTGCCCTTCCTGCAGCCTGGCTGAATGGTTTGTCTTTTTTTTTTTTTTTTTTTCTTTCTCTCTCTCATTTCTCTGTCAATTGATTGCTCACTGCCAGAGGGTATTATTGGCTTCAGAAGTTTCATTTGCTGGTTCCTGAACTGCTCATTTTCTCCTGGCTCATTGCTGCTACTGGAGGTCAGATCCAAGTCCCAGCATCATCAGGCCATTTTGGGTTTGACTTTGAGAGCTTCCTGTGCTCACCCTTCACAGGAAAAGCCACTTTGATCATTTCAGACATAACGTTAAAAAAAAAAAAAAAAATCCAATGATAAGAAATTATTTGTGTATTTCAGTGGTAGGTAGAAATAAACTGGAACCAAAACATTCCCAGCCAAGTTTAAAGAATCCCAGTGCCTGGGGGTGTTCCCACTCAGTGTAGAGCTGGGGTCTGGCTGCATCAGCATCCCAGCATCCCTGCACACACCAAAAACTTGCTTCAATTCTGTAAAACAGCAGAAATTGTGCTCTGGTCCCAGCTTTTGCTGTGGATGAATTAATGGGTTGCAAGGTGCCATTTTATAATTTGCATGAAAACTACAGCCTGTTCCTGAAGGGTTTCCACCTGGATTGGAGCTTCCCAAATCATAACTTTCAGCGAGTGGCCAAAGAACAAGGGAAAAAAATAAAGTGGTGAATCCTGAGCTCCTGTACTGTGCTGTTTAACTTCACCCTGCCCAGCTGAGTAACCAGAGGGAAGAGGTGCAGGGGTAAAAATGCCTTACAGAAAACAATTATTGCCTTAATTTCACACTGCATATATTGCAGACACTTTGCCTGGGCAGGCAGGGAGCTGGGCATGGACTCTCCTTATTTCTCAGGTGAATAAGCTGGACATAGAGCTGCTACTACTGCAGCTAAGCTTGACTGAAGATGTGTGACTTGGGTCTGTTGGTAGGTTAGTTAGCTCATTTCCTCTAAGGCTTTGTACCTTTGCAGAAGGAATAAATAATGCTCTGTTCTGAACGGTCTCATCCTGTGCCACTGTGAATGTGCCAGCACAGGCTCCCAGCCAGAAGCTGTTACCAGGAGCCCAAGACAAGCCAGGCTTGGGTTGACCATGTCTGTGGCCCCATGGAAGTCATAGGTGAGATAGGTACTGTCTGGACAGCTGGACTTAAACATCCCCCCACACTTTTAGGACCACAGATTACAGGTGTTAACTCAGGAAAAATACTGAGCAGGAATGAAAGCAAGAAGAGAGGCTGTTCACCTGTGGGACACAGCCAGGGACAGCCAGGGTGAGATGGGGTTTTGAAGAAGGGTTGACCTTCAGAATCATTCTTATTTATAAACTTTTTCTGTGAAGCTTTACAAACCCTTCACTTCAATTTAAGGCAAAAAAATAATAGTTCAGGATTAAAAAGGTCAAAAGGAAAAGTCTTGATAAAAACAATCAAAATTTAAAATGAAAATAGAATGGAAACAAAAATAATTAAAAAGTTTTGAATGAAATTTTGAAAGAAGTATTGTTTTGCATCCTTCTTTAACACAGGCAGCTTCTGTGTGTTTTACAATGTTCATGTAATGAGTCCCCCCTCATCACCTATTTATCTCCATGTACAGAGACATGTTTGGAGGAGAGACACAGTTACAGGATCTTGCTCCTGACAGAGCTGAGGTCAGCAGCAGAAATCCCTCGCTTCAGTAGGGCGCTGTTTCACCAAGGGGCTGTCCTTCCATGCTATTAGCCAAAATACAATATGGGGTGAAGGAATGAAGTCTTTTTCTTACCAAAAAGGTTGCAAACATCAGGTTCTGCACTTGTCACTCTGGCAGGGTGGTTGTTGCATGCCCAGCCATGCCCCACTACCCTGCTCTTGCCACCAGGGCTGTGAAGGGAGGCTTGAAAACATCTCATTTAAATGCTGGCTTTTGGCAACTTGGAGGCCAAACCAGACAGAAACGGGGTGTTCTGGCTGAAACTATGCTCTTGGAAATGTGAAGAGTTACCCAGGGTGTATTAACATTGCATATAAGAGATGACACTATTGGAAACCGACTAAAAGATCACAAACACGTCATCAGCAGGGCAGGAGGGGAAGGGATGTCTCCTATTTAAAGATGTCTTAATCAAACGCAGCCCCTTTTATACCTCTAGATTTTGCTCCAAAATCCAGTTAAACCACTAAAGACCCAGTTACCAAAGGGAGAGATAATGAAGATAGAAAGGAAAAAAAAATAGTTGGCAGAGCCATGCTCCTGGATTATTTCACTGCTCCGTGGGGGAGCAGTGAAATGCTGACAGTTTAACTTTCAAATCTTTCAAACAAAACAACTCCTGAAAATTGCTAAAATATTATTAACACAAACAGCAACACAGCAGCAGAGTCACTTTGTCAAAGTGACAGCAATGGCCACGGCTCCCCAGGCTGCCAGCTGCAGCAGCATCTGATGGCCACGCCGGGAGAGTTTAGCTCTGTGCACACCCAGGGT
>JAAGNO010027022.1:20960-47091 GCA_033439905.1 Ceryle rudis
ATGCACATGGGGCCATTTCCGCTTGTCCTGTTTCTTGTTTCTTGGGAGCAGAGCGCGGCCCCCCCTGGCTCCAACCTCCTGTCAGGGAGTTGTGGAGAGCCAGAATCTCCCCTGAGCCTTCCTCGCTCCAGGCTGAACAAGCCCAGGGCCCTCAGCTGCTCTTCATACACTCTGGCACCTCAGTATCCTTGATGTAGTGAGAGGCCATGTACCATTGGTGGCCTCCACTCGCTTCTCACACAAAGCCACACAGACAGTGTATGTCCCCTCATGGGGCCGAGGGGTTTACCATCCTGGGGCAGCACATACCCAGGCACCTCCACCCACCCACCCACTTTGTTTTCTGTTTTCTCCTCAGGTAGCCAGATGGGAGCACAAAACACGTGCGCTCAGCAGAGTCTTCGGCTCTCCACGTGCTGCCTGCTACTGCCTGGGCGCCGTTATCTTGCTACTTAACTGTGTGCGGAGCCACTGGTAAGGACCTACCCCTGCCACTACACAGCGGTGCAAGGAAACACCCCTGTAGGGCTGGAGTCGGGGGGTGGGGGGGATAACGGATATTTGCTCTGAGGTGCTGGATCCAGCCCCAGCGTATTGCTTTTCCATGGTCGGATGCCTTCAGCCAGCAGATTTATTCCAGGATGTGTAATAAAGACGAGGGAGGCAGCAGCGTGGCCAAAACCATCAAGGTCGAGAGCCGCTGAGTGTGGCAGGTTTCCTTGCTTTGCTCTCTGGGGGTGGTTTCCCCTGCCCTGCGAGCAGCCCGGCTGATGGGAGGGCTGTTTGCACAGGACAGATCGTGTGTGCCAGCAGAACCCTTTCATTTTCTCAAAAAAAAAAAAAAAAATAAATCATCAACAAAATTAAACAGGCTTTTAAGAAGCCGCTGTTTCCTGTGTAGAAGAGCAGGATTATCTGTGCACTTAGTGAGCAGTCTCTTTGAAACTCTTATCTGCAATCTCTAAACACCACCTGTACTAGCTAATGGTATTGTGTGACTGATGCACCACACACCCTGGGAATACGTCCTGTGACGTTCCGAGAGCAGCAGGGAGGTTCACTGCAGAAGATTTCCTCAACGCCAGCAATTTATCTGCGATCTGGTCGGCTTTATCTGCAACGTCGTTAGGAGAGACAGACTCTCTTACTATAAAATTCCCAGATTCAATTATGCCGGGGTCAGAGCTAATGGGTTGTTTAGTACTTTGGGTAATTTCCCAGGTGCAGAGATCTCAGATTGGAATTTGCAGATGTATTTAAGAGCTTTGCCTTCCTGGAAGTGACACCGAGACCTGCCCTTGCCCTTCTGCGTTTGTCCCAGCTACTGTTTATTGCAGGACCTGTATGAAAGCTCGCAGTGAATGGGGCTGTAATTGATTGCAGGCAATGCAGAGGGCATGTGTGTGTTCTGCTGATGCCTTAGCGACACAGCGGGCTTGGGTTTCGCTGGGGAATGTCTCGGCGGTCTCTCGCACCAATGGCATCGTCACTTGTTGTCTGGGAAGCAGTGCAAAGCCTTGAGCCTGCTTTTAATTAAAAACACGGCGGATGGAGGGCCAGTCTCCGTTCCCAGTGGTCCTGCTGGCTCCTGGGTCAGCGCAGCTCGCTGGGTCACAGCAAGAGCTAAAGATGCCTCTTCTGTCCCCACACCGCATGAGGCTTTCCCCCGCAGACTCCTCAGTGCCCTGCCAGGGCTGGCATCGCTCTGCCCTGTGTCACCAGTCTGTGAGCACTGCAGGGCTTGCTGGGGTTGGCTCTGCCTGTTCAGCCCATGAGTCAGGTCCTGAGGGGAATAGCAAAGTCAACCCAGGGGGCTGGAAATGTCCCATGTGGACCTTGGTTTTGGAGGAGAGGCTCTAGAATGTGGGGCAGCTCACCCACAGCAGAACGTGGATGAGATGCCAGCTCACTGCACTTGCCAGCTCACCTGATGGGCCAAGGCCATTTCAGATGATTGCAGCACCAAGTTTATTTTGCCCGGTGTTTCAACATGGTTGGGTTATTCCCTTGCTTCTCATTGGCACTAAGTTTGGCCTGAGTGACAGCCAGCAGGCTTGGGAGGCTGTTCAAGCAAGGCAAGCCCTTAACTGTGGGGGAGATGGGATGGTTTCAGGGTGTTCATCAGAGCTGCAACTGCCAGAGTTCCCCTGAAATGTACCTGGGAGACTTGCTGCCTCCATTCCCAGCTCAGCGAGCCCTCCAGGGCTGCCCAAGGCTTGTTGCTCAAGCCCAGAGAGGTTGTTCTGTTTGGGAAGGATTCACCCTACCCCTTTGTGTGGAGATACGAGCCAGATCCAAACCAGCATTCGACCGGCCAGAGAGGGCTTCACGGGTCATACGACAAGGGCACTGTCATCTCAGTGGCCAGTGATGCCGGGAGGGACGCGTCGCACCCGCCTCCACTATTTTGCTTTTCCCTTTATTTTGTTTCCTGCGTCAGTTGCACTTGAGAGCACCAGTGAAAGCAGATTTTCCACTCCTCAGCCCCACGGAGCCAATCCAGCCGGCAAAGAGCGAGCTGTGCCGTGCGCTTCGGCTGCGCACAGCGGTGGGGGTTGCTTGCGCAGAGCGTGCAGGCTGCTGATAGCGAGCGAAAAGGCAGCCTCAGGGGGTCCCTCCACCCCCAGTGCTGTAATCCAGCCTTTCAAACTCCGCTCTGCGTGCTTTGGGGACTTTTTATGTGGGTGGGGGCTGCCAGGGAGCGATCGAGGAGCCCACGGGATGTCTTTTTTGTTTTGAAAAACCTGCTTCCTTTTTGCAACTGAATTTTTGAAAGACTCCGAGCAAGGGACGGAGGAGGGGAGGGCAGAGCAGACAGGAACTTTGCAAGTGGGTTGGTATCGTGGCTGAAAACTGTTTCACCGCCCACCCCGTGCAGGGGTCTCTTCCATGGTCCTGTCCCCAGTTCAGCACTGGGCTCTCTGCCATGGTCCTGTCCCCACTTTAGTGCTGTGATGCTCTTAGGCAAATTCTGCTCCGTAGGGTTACCTTGAGTGTAAGAAGAGGAATGTTTTGTGCTCAATTAAGCAATTAGATGCTTCCCAGCTCTGAGCTTCGTTATCAGCCCTGCCTTGTTTCTGAGAAGCAATCCAGAATGACCTGTGACCAGGGGGGACCTGCTTAGTCAACTGCACGAGACAAGCATCTTTAATTGCTTGGGTGCAATGATTATTTTCATTATAGCCATGCTTTTTCTGCAAGAAGGGGGGAAACTTCCATGATTGAGGCTCTTATCTGTGAAAACAACTCCTGAACTTTTGAACTATCCGCACTGCTTCCGCTACCCCAGCCGTTTATGACTTATCTGTGTGACATGGGACATGACAACCTTCACTGGCCTCCAGACTTCCATCCAGTGTCACTCTCTCCTGCCTTTCCACATTGTCGAGGTCTTTCCCTGCAGCAGCTCTACAATTAGCCACAGGCACTGCCTCCGAGCCCTCCTAAGCTCCCTTTGTGCACACCCTGACAAACTCCCCATCGCTGGGCAGGCATCTGCAGGTGGTTTTGTATGCAGGGAGCTTAGGAATTTCCCACCTTAAGGGTCTCAGGGTGTTTGAGCTCGAAAGGCAAAACCCACATGCACACTGGAGTTTGTGGGTGTGAGGGTCTTGGGGTGCCCAGGGCTGTGATGCCTCAGGTGGCAGCGAGCCCTGTAGCACCTTTGGCGATGTTCTTGGCGGGTACCACGCTGCTGGTTGGCACAAAGTCGTGTGTTGATGCCACCCGCTGCATCTTGCCTCCTACGTGGACGAGCTTCTCACTCAGAGCTGATGGTTCCAAGAAAATGAATCCACCCTGGGACAGGATTTTGCCCAGGGAAGGGGCTGCTTGGCATTGCCTGGTAGTGCCTCTCGATTTTACGCTCAATGCCATTTAATTTTGTGAGCTAGTACCACGAAGGAGCATGGTGTTAACGGTATCGATCCGAGAACCACGTGCCCTTTTGTGCTGAAGTGACCATGATGGGAATCAAGCGTAGCCTGAAGGAGCCGATGTCCCCTCCGAGCCACACTGCCAGCAATCTCTGATGGCCGTCCGGGAAGAGCCTCAGGCAGCCAACAGCACCTCCTGGCCCTGCCAGCACAGCTGCCGGGCGTCCAGCCGAGGAAACCGGGCGGCTGAGATGCGAAGCCCAGGGGGAGAAGCTGCCACAGCCCCCAGCTGACCTAAATAACATCCACACCGGCGCTGGCAGAAAAGCAAAGTCATTACTGGCAAAAGAAGCTGTGAAGATGATGACTGGGCTAACAATTGCCGGTGGTATCGGCAGGACCATTTTAGTGTCATTGGGGTTGCTTATTTCAAAGGAACAAGATCTTTTGTTGCCGCGTGTGCTGCTGGGCACCACCGGATGGTTTTACCCCCGTTGCCTCCTTTTGCCGACAGGAACAAAACCTCAGGCGTGGGGGACGGAGCGACGTCCCGCGTGGTGAACGCGGCATCTTGCGGGGGTGGCTGCTGACTCCGAAACCCTGTCTGCCCGCACCGCCGCTGCTTCCTCACCACCTGATGGCCCTTGGCCCAGTTCTGCCCCAATTGCCTTTGCCAGCCCCAGTTTCCAGGCTGATATTTGGGATCAGGCAAAGGGAGCACCACAGGGCTGCTCCCAGCAGCGACCCAGTTTGCTGGATGAGGTCTTTGCCCTCCTTTGCGGGAAAGGGATTACAAAATCCGCTCGCTGTGGGCCACCGAGAGAGGCCCAGAGGCCTATAAAGCAAAACTTTTCTCTTAGTACAATATTGTACAATTTGCTTCATGCTTCCTGTGGCCTTTGGGGACATATTTTGGGCTGCGGGTTTGATTGATAACTGTTTTCTGGTGTTGCAATTGCCGTTTTCTAGTTGAATAAATCAGTGCCTGTTTGTGCAAACCGGGCTGGGTGTCCTCTCCGGGTCCCAGCGAGAGGACCTGCAGACAGTTTCCCTCACTCCCACTTTTTTCCTGCAAGCCCACCAGTGTGATATCTCCAACCCCTTTCTGCGGTACCGTTTTGAGTGTTTTTCCAGATCATGTGTTTTATTGTGTGGGAAATTAACAGAGAGGAGATTTAGACCAGATAGAAGGAAGAAATTTTTTGATGCTGAGGGTGGTGAGATCCTGGCCCAGGCTGCCCAGAGAGGTGGTGGCTGCCCCAGCCCTGGCACCATTGCAGGGGAGGTTGGCCGGGGCTCTGAGCACCCTGCTCTGGTTGCAGATGGCCCTGCTCCCTGCAGGGGGGTTGGACCAGATGAGCTTGAAAGGTCCCTTCCCACCCAAAACATTCTATGATTCTATGAATTTGGCCAGAGTGGAGCTGATAGATTAGGTTTTTCTCTGCTGGGGTGGAGATTGGGCACCTCTGGTATCATGCTTCATGCTGGCAAGCATGGAAAGGTGTCAGGGGAAGCTCTATTTTCCCAATTTCCACTTGCCAAAGCTGGGGACATCTTCCAGCCCCCCCCCCTCCCCCATGCCATTGCACTCCAGTGGGTGGGAGTTTGTCAGCCCTGATCATACACTGAGTGTGCTACTATCACAGTCTGAGCAAAACTTGCCTAAACAGAGGATTTTCAAAGATTGTAACATGATGTAATGGACCTCCACCTCTTAGTTCCATCTTTTGAAGAACCTCCTTTCTCTGCACCAAAAAATAATTCCCAAAGATTTGAGTTTGACACGAGTGTGGGACAGTGATCAGTTCCTATGAAAGGCAGCCTTCAAGGAGGGGTCTGCCTGGAAGGAGGGTTCTGGAGTGCCTTTTGAAGGGCTCACTTGCCTCTTCCAAGACTTTGCCAGGTTTGGGTGCTCAGAGGAATACAGGTTGAACACTGTATCCCCCTCCAAAGCTGCTATTTGGAGAAAAAAAGTGCAGCCAATCTCCCTCTATGTGAAGATGGTGGAAAGCAGAAGAAGTGGGAAATTTGGAGAGAACTATACAGTTATTCAAAGAAAAACATCAAGTATTATTGTTGAAGAAAATTCTATTGAAGAAAAAAACCAACAATCACCAACTCCCTGCGTTTGCAGCACAGTGTTTGCTGCTTTGAAATCAGGCTCTAGCTGATGTTATTTTGGGGCATTTAAGCTAGACTCTTGCTGTCACCATCTCAATGTTCTTGGCTTTGTTGCTGTTTCTCTGACTTCTTATTCTGAATAAAATAAATCTATTAGTATTCTTTTTTTTTGGCAGAATGGCTGTGTAAGCACCAAGTGGATGGACTCCAGGTGGCACAGTGACTCAATGCACAAGTCCCTTCCTCCTGCTACAGTCAGGTACAATGTCACAGGGATTTCCCTCCCACAGCACAGGGAGTTTGGGGCTCTCAGGATGTATCCCTTCATTAAGCATCTGAGCTGAGCTCCAGTCCTATGGCCAAATCCTGCCAAATGTGTTGCACAGCCTGGATGTGATGCTGGGGCCAGGGGAACGAGGTGCACGCAAGTGGGTGCTTACACCCGTTGTTATATTGCCAAAGTTAAAATCTACCATAAGGGCCACTCAGTGCACATGCACAGTGTCAGCAAGCCTTTCCTCAGCCTCCGCACGCACTGGGTACTGCTGCTCTGTGTGCACAGATGTGCCTGGTGTAAACAGACCCCAGCAGCAGATATGACTATCCTGAACACAGTCTATGAACCAACCTGGCTTCAATAAGCCGTTCTTAGGATCACCTGGCAATAGCCCAGCAGGGAGCCAGGCAGATCCCCTCCCTCCCGATCACTTTATTTTAAGAGTTTATTAGTGGCCTGCTGTTACAGTAAAGACTGGTGCTGTTACAGGCTCTTGCCTCTGAGCTCTTTGTAATTGCCCCTTGAAAGCCCCACACCCAACAGGTACCCAGATAATTTACCAGCCAAGTTTTGAAGCCTATATTTAAAAGGGTGACCCTAGTTGGAGAAAGCATTTTTTTTGGGGGCCAATCTGTAATTTGAACCAGTTTAAACACATTTTTAAGAAACCCTGTAAAATAATGTGCTGCCAAGCAAGAGCTTTGGGTTAAATTATATCACCCCGAAAATCACAGCATGTAAAGGCGGCTGCTGGAGGTTGACAGAGCCTTAATTATGGCAGCCCCAGTGGGCGAGATGGCAGCAGTACAATCATGCCTTGGAAAACCTGTGCTTTAAGGCCCCCGGTTAATACTGTATGCCTTGTACACATCCTGCTTTGGAGCTGTGCTGCCAGTGCAGGTCACAAGCCCTGACCCATGTTTTCAAGGGAAATGGCTTCAGAATAGCTAAGGGTGTCTTCTTGCTGGAGGAGGTTTCCGGGCTTTTTCTTTTCCTAGTTCAGGCTGCTCCAAAAAATAAACAGAAAAACTGCTCTGCTCAGTGTATCTTGACACAAAGCCACCACTCTGCTGTGTTGCTTTGCGACGGGGGCACCATAAAATATATGTTCCTTGTGCAGCTCTATTCTGACATCCCTACCTTGCAACTTAAAAGTCAACATATTCCCCCCCTCTCAGCCCTCTCCCACATCATCTGCTATGGAGCCAGGAGTATAAAAACACTAAGTCTCGTTGCTAATGGTCTAAGCAAATGATTTAATCACAGTGATGTAAAAGGAGTGAGGAGCCTGTAGGATGGAAAAATGCTGGATAGACGGTAAGACTAATGAGGTAATGTGTAAACTCGGGTGTTTTCTAACAGACGGGATGTGGCAGAGCTGACATGTATATTGAAAGGGACATAAAAACATAGACAAAACAATTGCCTGGGTTGGCCATAGCTTGAATTATGCAGTGGAAACATTTTTTTCCTCTGAAGGCAAAGGCAAGAAGCATAGAAGGCTCTATGCTTGGCAGTACAGTCACAGCACTGCGACTGGAGATGCAGAACGCCTGTAGCCCTGCACACACAGCCTCTGCAACTGTGGTGTGAGGCTGTCTCATGAGCACTCATGTAACCAGTTTCCCAGGGCTCTGTGAGATAAGCCAGCATTGCTGTCCCCACAAGGAAAGGGGAGCCCAGACAATTTGTTAGACATCTTGATGTGGCAGAGTGCGGGTGCCAGCACCAAAGCAACAGGTTTGGTGCACAGGATCCAGTCTGCATTGCTCGTGCTGGCCACTACTTGCAAGGTAGCTCCAAAAGCAGACTCAGCTGGTCTGCAAACTGAAGGCTCACACTGGACTGTCCGCACAAATCACAGCATGCCCCTAATTCATAACTCCAGCTGCCACAGGGTACCATTTTTGTGCAGACAAGCTCCCAGTTCACATCATGGTGGAGTTCGGCTAGCGTGAAGCAGGTGCTTGGCAATCCCTATAGGCATGGTGGTACCACACAAGTCCTGAGGCTGGGATGAGACATCTGCTTCCTGAGCCAGGCCAGGCACCGACTGGCAAGAGAGCCAAGTGACACAGCTCCTGGGGCTGCCAAACATATGGTGAGCTCCATGTGTGAGCACTGTACACACTTCTTAAAAAACACCAGATGCTCCAGGTGAGAGCATGAGTGTTGGGGAGGACAGCACAGGGACATGAGCACGTGTGCTCCATTTCACTATGGGATGGCTAATGAGGAAAGTCTGTTTTTTAAGTCAGGTTTTTTGCCTGCCTGACCTTACTGGAGAAACGTCTTGGAATTTCCTGGTGGTACATGCAGAAAACCATGAAGTAAAAACCCTGAGTCATCTGTTTCAAACCATCATAGCAGCTTCCCCTGTCATCTGCACAACACACTCAATTCTCACCCATTTTCTCCATTTTTGAAGGAGCTGTAAAAAATAAACACAATCATTCCAGCTGAGTTGTCATAGCATATGTTCAAACTGCAGTTATTTGGCCAAATTCTCCTATGGCTGTACCCCAACTTGGACTTTATGTAATCCAGGCAATAACACCAGATGCAGAGAACCTGGTCTGACTGCATTGCTGCTGTGCCCTGGACAGATTTACCACAGTTCAGTAGCTTAGCTAGGGCTAAAAAACCCCAAGAATTTAGTTATTAATGTCATTTTCCATTGAGATAGTGGGTGAAATCAATCTATCATGTTAAATCTACAACTTCCAAACTGTATACATAAGGTATATTAAGGGATTTGGAAAGATTAAGAATAGCTCCTAAGCGTCTGTGTGTGTATATGCACTGATTGTTTTATCTATGAATTACCTGCTGCTGTGCAGAAAAGGCAAAGATAAGGAAACCAGCCTGAGTCGGCCTCATTGGGAACAGCATTAGTGGGATTATTTGCTCACAGCTGAGCTCTGCCTCTGCTTCTCAGGGTGATGTGACAGTATCACAGAGGGGTGGTGCTTTCCAAAGCCAGGGGAACCCAAGAAATACATGCTGCCCCTAAACCAGACGGCACTCCTCTGTACACTCAGCACTGTGCCTCTTGGGTCAGTGCTCTCGGCATGTACCTGGGATGTGGCTGGGGCGGGGCTGTGCTGTGCTCCCATGGTGCTCCCAGTTCCCCTGCACCAGCCCCACAGACCTGCTGCACCGTCACCCCTGAGCATCACTGCCTGCCCTGCTGCACCACAGGCTGCCCAACCAGCTGATGTCTCTTGGTAATCAAGGTGTCCCCGACATGTCTGCAGCCTCTAAAAACTCCCTGAAGCACTGATCACTGATCACCTTGGCATTAAAAGAGGGTAGTATTAAAATGCTGTAGTGACTAGAGCTAGTGGGAAGCGGTCTCTTGGTTACAGCAGGAGCTAAGGGTGCCGGCTGACATGTCTCCTTCAGGCTGAAGCTGTTGGGGTGTTTGGGTACAGGGGAAGATGTCCTCTCTGTATGCATCAGCTCGAGGGGCATGAGAGCACCTGAGCATGATGGGCGGCTGGACAGTGACATGGGGCTGCAGAGCCACAGGAGGCTCTTGGTGTGCAGAGCCCATCTTGCCCATGTGCTGTGGCTCAGTGGCTGCCGGGCTCGAAGAGCCTGCACGGCCAAGAAGGTGGGTTTCCCAGTGGCAGTTCTTTTAAAAGCAATTGGGAGAGACTGAGAGAGAGGTCAGAACTTTTTAAAAATCCATTTTGTTTTCAGTGCAGCTTGCTCCTCCGCATGCCATGGATAACTACCAGGGTTTGTAGCGGTTCCCAATTAGTGACAAAGCATCACACTCAGCCTGGCTCCACTCCCGAAGGACCAGCAGGCCTCCGGCTCTCATAGGCAGTAGCCCAGGAGTCTTGTCTCTGCTCCTAATAAGACATGCTGATGAATTAGACATTCACACACGAACACAACCCTGCTCTCGCCTTGTGACTTGCTGAATCGCGTGCTTCCTGCAGGAAGGCAGCCAGCCAGCACCCGCAGCTGCCGGGCAGCTGTGCTCAGCAGTGCTGTGTGAGCCCAGGCTGGTGAGGCTCACCAGGGTTTACCTGTCTGAAGGCACCTGGGCTTTAGTCCTAGGATTAGTACCAGGGGAAACGCTTACAAGGAAAGTTTGTTCCACGGGATAGCAAGTACATGACTTGCACGGTCAGTGTTCTTGGCATGGTGAAACGTGTGCTACCCTGAACTGGTTACCTGGGCTGGCTCCAGCAAACCTACGTAAGTAAGGATACCTTTCCCCAAACACTCATAGCGTGCGTAACTGCACAGTTTATAAAAAGCATCCTCTGAAAAGATTTTCCTACTGGGTAAAGGCCCATTACGAGGACTTCCTGGCTTACATGGCTGTATATAGCAGCAGTAATCCTATTATGCTTATCCTAAACCGTCCTCCACCGAACAGTGAAATGAACTTTACAGAACACTAGAAGCTTAATTAAGACTCCAAGCCTGCTGCGAGCAGCACAATTCTGCCTGTGCAGCCACACGGACGTGTTATCATAGAGAACACAAACAGTACACCTGTACCATACACACCCTGAAGGCGGCTTCCCTGTCTTCATTCAGCTTGTCCTCAGTAAATTCAAGGCAAGTTCTTTGTTGGAAGATTGATCCTACTAAATCTTGATCACCAAGAGCCCAAATCCGTGAACATGTACATATGGAAATAACTCTGCTCTTGCAAATAGCTGTGCTGAGGCTGAAGACTAGTTGTTTACGTACATCTGTATTTTCATTGCACAGATGTGAGGATAGATAAAAATGGTCCTGGTCAGCCAGGCCCTGAGCCTGGCCTTTCTGGAGGGGCTTTGCAAATCTCTAAAGAAGCAGCTAGTGAAAAAACAGCTGGGTTGCAGCAGCCCCAGTGCCTCTATGGACCGTTTTGCTGAACATCAGCATGAACCCTCAGAGCAGCCACACAGACTGGAGCTGAACGGCTGTGTCAGGCCATGGGTGTCAAGGCAGATTTGAATGCCCTAGCCATTTTGTTTCAGCTGTGTAAGGTTGGATGACAACATTCATGTCTCTCCCCTAACACTTTTTCACACTATTCACACTTGACTGTCTTTGACTTGCTCCAGAAAAAGATGAATGTCAGTGAAGCTCCTGGGCAGAAAGGAAAGGGATGAGCAAAATCATATAAACTGCAGCTGGAAAGGGCTATATGGGTAATTATCCTGAAATCTTAATATTGCTAACTAATATCTTAAATATTGCTTTAAAAACCACAACACAGCTCACAACCCTGTGAACAGCATATCTCTGACTGCCATGTCAGTCTGTCAGCGCAATGCGTGCCCAGTCTTGGACAGGACGAGACCTGACTTGTGGATGTCACAGGACATTTGCAGCATGGCAAGAGGTGCTCGTATCGCCCCATGGGTGGCCAGCACAGCTTAATTGCTAACCATCACTAAACACAGGCTCTGGGACTTTTCCAGACCTTTCTCATACCTTTTCCTAGTGGAGAGCACCTCCGAGGTTTAGATCTAGAAATTAGAATCTTCACATACTTGCTTTTTTGGTGCAACAGACTGAGACAGGATAAATATTTTGTGTTCTTGTCTTGCCCAGTTGGCAGCCCGGATACTAATAGTGAAGCACAACTGGGTCGTGTGAATTAATATTAACATTTGTGTTAGCTGCTTTATTTACGGCACTGTAGCTGTCAAAAGTTGTAGGTAGCTTAAAAGGAAAACAGTTTATTCATGTTGACACTAGCAGTAAAATAGATAGATGAAGGAAGGCTGGCTCCTCAGGACCAGTAGGCCAGGCAGGGCCTGTGGCAAGCACAGGGCCAAGGGGGGCAAATGCCCAGTGAATGGTCTGGTCAGTGCAGGGTGAGGAGGGCAGCTTGTCCCAGATCACATGGGCCAGCAAAAGACCTGTCCAACAACACAGCTTAGCAATATTCACTCATTTTCTGTATTGTCCAAAACCAGAGTAAGTGTGGTAGCAACAACAGAGGATTTTCCAAAGATCCCTGATTTTCCAAAGATCCCTGCTTCAGCCAAGCCCCATCAGCACCATCCTGGCTACTGCTGGATGCAAACACATGAAATGCCAGCATCCTTAAGACTCAGCAACAGGGATAGAGGTTGATACTGAGTGTTAAAAAGGAAACTCGTGCTTCCTAAACTAACTTCATGTATTCTGGGTGGAAATCTGTGCGGCTTCAAGATGTGGGCAAGGCAGGTCTTCACCAAGGTTTAAACTGAACCTTTTCTTAATGGTGGGTCCATGGCTCTGGATGCTGCAAACTTCCCTCTGTGGTGCTGATGTCCCATCAGGACTAAGGAACCCAGGCCCTGTTATTCCCAGCTACTGCTGTGGTGTGTGCCCATAGCAGGGAAGGAGGAAACTGTCCTGCAGCCCCCAAGGCACCCACCACCATGATATCCTGCCCTGTGAGCTCAGGTCCTCCCCTAGCATGTCACTGTGCTTCAGTAGGGCTGTGCCACAACTGGGGCTGGATTTGAGAATCAGGTAGAAGAGGTTAATTTTTAAAAACTCTGATCATTGTTTCAGTATAATTAAGGAATTAATTAACTTTCTAGCTCAGTAATTATGGAAGCTTCAGCCATGTGAAGTAGTGCCTATTTCCATAGGTCCCTGTGGCTCTCATAATGGTCAGTGTGTATCAGAGAACACCCTGCATGTCGGGTTCGGAGTGGAGGAGGTGGGCTGCAGGGTTGGCGTTCAGGGGGGGACTGGTGTGAATGCAGTAAGACTGGCATGAGCCCAAGAACATAGCATTTAAGGAGAATAATGTTATTTTTAGCCAAAGTCCAGAAGATGCCGTGAAGTGCAGGGTCCATTACACCCATCTCCACTGATGTCTGCAGCCAGAAGCTCTCTGACATGCCGGCACTCAATCAGGTCTCTATGAATGGATTTGAGAGCCAGGGCTGTGGACACCTTAGAGTCTACTGCTGTGAGAAACTGTTACTGTCAGCTAGTACATCTCCTGGTGGTTTCATTCCTGGTAGGTGGCCACTACCTTCTCATTTTAAAACAGCATAAAACAGCTGAGCAAACTGTGTGTATCTGAGGCACAGACATTCCAGACAGGTGAGGAGCTTGGGTCAAGTTCTGATGGTGCCCAGGGGACCTGCCTTTCCCTTGGGTTCATGCAATGGATGCAAAGAGCTTGGGACCTACCATGGCAGTGCAACATTGCAACAAATATCTCCCTGGATTGCCTTAACTATCCAAGCTGGATGGCTTATCATTTCTCTGCATGGATCAGTGAGATCACTCTCTGTTCCAGCAACATGCACCAGGAGTACAATCACTTGCCTGCTGAAGAGTCCAGTTATCAGAGAACTAACCAACGCAGAAATGACATCATTCCACACAGGCCAGAGAAACTATTATAATCCTCTTATATTCTTGTCTTAGTTGTTATATGGATAAATTCTTAAGCCACTATATCACAACAAATGCAACATCTGTTTTTTAGAGTAAGCTCATAAAAGCAGATCTCCAGGAATCAGGTGATCCAGAGCAGGCGATACTATTCTCTATTGGATTTTGATACTACCAGCTGCTGAGTTTCTCTTTGCCTTCAAGAAACACAAGTAGCCATCTGGAAGCTTCATCAACACATCAAAACTGCAGCTATAATTGTGCTTTTTTTCTAAATGAGAGTCTAAATCTGTTCCAGAGAAAGCAAAACTCTCCCTAGGACATGAATGCTACCCTAGATCCATGGCAAGTCTGACCTCTCAGTGACCAGCAGTATACTGGGGAGAAGAGAAACTGACTGAAACACAAACTTCAGAATAAGAGGGACAAGTTCTACTGCACTCAACTTTGTTGGATGTTGTCTGGCCCATGCACTGACCTTAGTCCTCAAGCAGCCAGCTTCAGTATAAATATTCTCAGACTACAAAAAACAGCCAAAGACAGTGGCTTTCTCTGAGCTCCTTTAACATGGCGAGGTGCTGCCAGTCCTTGGGATTATACTGGTCTACTTATGCTGACAATGAGCAGAGAAGAGGCAGAGACGATCATATCTTCCCCATCACTTGCCCCAACGTCTTGGTTTTGAGTAGTATCTGCGCAGCAGTACAAGGACAGCACAGTGCACTCTGTATTACTTAGGAAACCACCCAATCCCAGCCACATGGTGCCTGCTCGACCCCTTAACCCTGGTCAGATGTTCCCCAAGCCTACATCCATAAGGACCCATTGTGTGCATCCAGTGGCAGGAATTTGTCCCTAGGGACTCTCTATGCTGAGACACATGGTAGAGGAAAACAGCTATTTGCATACAATCAAGTATGATTAACCTTGAGAATATATTATGCCCTAAACCCTTTGTGATTTGTCACCTGGAGTTACACAATGGTGTATTTTGAGTTCAACCAGTAGCTCCAGTCTGATTTTTAAGTCTCCAATTCCTACTATCCTTCCTTGGCATGAAAAACTCAGTTCCTTTTGCCTTATCAATCGGTGTGATTGCTCTGAACTTGACCAGGTCAGAAATATCACAGCAACATTTGTAAGAATACAATCATTTATCAAGACAGAAATGTTCTGGGAACAAGAGCTGGGTTCCTATGGTCTGTGTAGAAAGTATATGCATATATTTGTATATGCAGAATGTTCCCTTTCAATAACATTTAATGAAAAGCTCTTTTTTTTGAGCTCAAAATGCCTTCTTTCCCTGCTTGGATTAACTAATTTTAAATAAATTAAGGTTGATTTTGAAATATCCTGGTCTGAAATTATTGAAATAAAGCATCTTGAATACTCAGACCCAAAATATAGGATTTAGGGGGGAAAATGGTTGTACAATTTTGAGAGAGAAAATTTTCAAAGTATTACAAATTATATCACTCTACCACCTGTGCCTTAGGAGATCTGGTCCTTTCCCTGCTTGGACCTCTTCTGCCTGGTCTGATACCTTCCCAAAGAGACAAGACACAATCATGAATGTAACTAGAGATGCAGCTCCTGGGATAACAACCACTGCCTATCAGCTTTTCTTATTGTATTAGCTGACAAAAAGTTACATTTTTACAAGCACCCTTTAGAGAGGTGCAGGAATTTCAATGAAATTTTAAATTTTCACCCAAATTAGCACCTCTCCCATCAAACTCATCAGCCTTATACCCAGATGCGTGACATTGCATGGTGACAGACCTGCTGAGTTTGTGCTAGAGCTCCGCACTCATCCCTGCTGTAGCATCCCCAAGAAAGCCTGCTGTCCTGGCCAGCCTGTGTCTCCTTTTTACTGCAGTAATAGGAAGAGACAAGGCTTTTTTTGCATTAATCAGCTGCTGTCTCCATAGGTGTTCCCCCATCAGTCATTTCCAGCAGTAATCGCAGCGTTAGCGTCTTCTTGCCTTGCACTAAATCTAGACAATTCCCTACCAGGCCTGTATCAGCTTTACTCTTTGATCTCCAAGGGAAGCCTGAAATAATTATGAAATTGTGCTTTTTTTTGCTGGCAAGTTTAGTAACCCTCCAACTGTCTCTTTGGATGCCATCCTGCCAGCTGTCAGTCATACTTTGTAGAGGCAAATCTGTAAATATTACCTCATCTTGTCTAAAAATCTCACAGAGGACTTTTTAGGGGACGTTTTGTTGGTGTTGGCTGCACAGCCCTTGTAACAAAGCCCTTTGAGATTACTCTTTTACAGATGACTATAAGGACACCTTCTGAGTTAACTGCCTTCACCTCTAATGGTACTGCCAACCCCAGCCATTGCCCTGGGAAAGGACAGAGTAGAGATTCTGGAATTAGTATAACTTGTGTTGTTTATACAAATACACCAGAGTAAGACACCTTGTATATGACTCACCCCTCCTCATCTTTCTGGAAATCCCACCCTAGGCCCCCTGATCCTCTTCACAGCAAACTTGAGTTTCCTTGAGCAAGAAAGGTTTTCAGAGAATGATAGGTGATGCTTCACTGGACCCCCTCTCAAAGGCACTTACAAATCCTACCTAATGATTAGACAGACATTTATCCCAGCATTAGAAACTCCCAGGTTTACTAAGTAAATGAATTTGGAAGGGAATTGTAGAGAGAAGAGAAAATATAAGGAGAATTTGTGGAAAGAGAGTTGTTCTGGATGGTTATTTTTGACTGAGAGCTCTGAGCACCTACTGGCTTTTGTTTTGCTAACTGTATTTTTTAATTTTGGCAAGGATGCCTGGAGCCCAGGAGAGGAATGCACAGTATATATAATTATAAATCAAAATATAATATAATAAGTAAAATGAGCACTGAAAAATACCACTCATTAACTGCATATGCCATCTACCTAATAGTTCCAGGTTGTGAGTCACCACTTGAATTAAAGAGGCGCAGCAAAGAGGTGGAGAGCCAGCTCCGCAAAGGTAGTCGGGCTCTAATGCCTGCTTTGGCACTTATCTCTTGTTGAAGTCAACAGCTCCCAAATCTGACCTAACCCCTCCAGGGACCCTGAGCTCAGCAGTGTCCTACCTGGCTTCACTCACAGAAACCTCTGTGCTGGGCTGCACATCTCCTGCATTACATAGGCAAAGAGTTAAATGCCTAAGAAATGGGATCACAGACCTGACTGAGATCCGCCTAAAAAAGCAAAAGAAATCCTGGGCTGGGGCAGAGCTAAACATCACCGTAAAAGGCAGATGGAAACTTTCAGGAGATGGATACATACACCAGGGCAGTCCTTTCCTATAGGAAAAAAGGGAGAGAGAAGGCGTTGCTGTACCCTGGGGGCTGGAGCACATATTTGAGATTAGGGGACCCAGTCCAGGCTCTAATTCCTGCTCTGCCTGGCTGGAGCAAGCCTTGCAGTGAGGGAAAAGATCTGATGCTGCTGCTGAGCTTTAGTCCTGAGGTATGGGAGGCTGTGAGGAACAGGGTCGCTTTTCAGAAACAGTCTGTGTAACTGACCACTTAAATCATGGGAGAATGGAAATGTCAGGGTGAGAGGGACAAGGATGCAGATACAAGAGGTTCCAGCTGCTAATCTTAATGCCCTGAACACAAGACCAAATTCGCATGAAGATAATGTGGAGGAGAGTGGATGTAAGGGTCTTTCACATGTACAGTAGGAAATACTACAGTGAAGTGCTCCCCTAACACATCTACACACACACACACACACACACACTTGCACACTGAGCTGCAAACGGCCAAGCAAAGCAACCAGCCAAGGGCTAGGCCTTCTTGGAGACCCCCATGTGCATGGTGCTCCTGCAGTAGCTGCTTATGTACTTAGAAAAACCAGCAATACAAAATAATTTAGTGCTGCTTCACTGTGAGATGTCAGGATTCCATAATAATAACTCATGATGATTTCACAGCAGCTTTAAGCCAAACAGTCTCCATCCTGCTGTCAAGGTCGTGTGTCCTTGGCTTTGAACTGCTTTCTCCCCACTGGAATTCAGCCACCTCTGCACTGGGACACACTGGGTTTTTAATCCTATAAATGACAGCATCAATCCTGGCCTCAGGGGCTTCCCTGTGAGTGAGGGACTTGCTGCAGGATCCTTCAGTTCTGTTTCCAGACAATTAAATATTCACAGCAAGCTGTTAATCTTTGAAAAATGAGCTGGGCTTTGGTCATCATTACTTAAATGGAGTGGATGGCAGAAGGTAGGCACCTGAAACCTTAATAAAAACCCTGGCCAAAAGGTGTGAATATTTCATTCCTCCACTCCAGCTTTTTGAAACATTAGCAACAACCTGAGGAGACTTAAAGTATTTCTTTCACAGCAGCTTTTGTTCCTAAAGTGCTTTACATTTCTTATGCTTGGGAATGGCAATAACAGTGATTAAAGCCCATAAATCTAGGAGCAAGTCTCCTAACCACCTTGTGTGTGGTTTAAATGAAGCAGATTTGTTTACGGTATATTAAGGGCACTGGGAGGTCTGAGCATTTTTACCAGCTGTTCCTTCTGATTTTTTGGCAGCTCTCAGGATGTCATTGTCATTCCCAACATGTCTTGAGAAGGCTCTCAGAAGCCCAAGGAATGGCAGCCAGGCACTTTGGCACCCTCTTGGGAGGTTCAGCTGCCTTGTATTCTTTGTCACATTTGCTACAGGAAAATCCCTTCACTTTGCTGTGCCTTGGAGTGTGAGAAGTCTGCAGGTCAAGAAGCTCCTCTCAGTGAATGCAAGATGAAAAGATAAGGACAAAATACATTTTAAATACTACTTTGGTAATTTTAAAGCTTCTCACTAAAAGATTCTGAATTGCTGAGAAAACGATATTAACTGTGATGCTGGAAATACAGACCCTCACCCTCAGGCTGAACCTGGACAGGGACTTTCCAGAAGGTCTCACAGCATACTTGGTTCATGCTGATTGCCCCTTACAGTTTCTCCTTCTAATATTTTTATCCACATTTGTTTCCCTCTGCAGGAAATTAAGTGCTAAGCTTCTTGGTTGTTCCTTTATTTGATGTTGGATGGACCTTTATGGTTCTCATAAGACCTTCCAGGTATCCAAGTTGTAATTTGAATGCTCCCTTTCTTGCACATTACATTAATTTTTGATTTGCTTCTGTAAAAAATGTGAAGGAACTTCCAGTGGTTTGTTAATGTATTTTCTTTCTTGATTGATAATGTTCCAAGGGGATGTGATATATTTACTCACAAACTCTGGCAATATACCAGGCATTTTGTCCTGTGACAAGGAGCCTCATCCAGTTAACCAAGGATGTTAAAATTAACTTAAGATACCTCTGAAGATCATGTTGATGCAGTACTTCTTCTTGACACTTTCAAACTTGATTACAGGACCTTTGCAAGGCTGTCAGGATAATCAGAGCTATCCCCACATTGACAGAGAGACTGGAAATCTATGGGACTGAAAGACATTAGTGAATCCATAGACTGAATTTACCTCAGACACAATTCAGGTTGATGAAACAATCAGTTCTACTACTTTAGAGAACCAGCTTTTAAAACCCTGTTATTATGCAAGGTTAAAAATGTAGTCTCTCAGGTAGCTCTTACCAAAGCAAAACAGACTACAGCTTCATATAAATCAGTGCCTCAACATAAATGTGCAATTTGTATGTAGATTGCTAAGAAGTCAAATGCAAATCTTACTTTGCCAGGCACAAGGCTGCATTGAGACTGACTAGTCTGGCATGTACTGTGATACTGCTGAGTCAGAACTGAAGAAGTAGGATAGGTACCAAATGAGAAAGAGACTGGGGAGGGGAGTGTGCATGCTGGAGTGCCCAAGGTAGAGTAAGTCACAGCAAGGTGGAAAAATAACACTTGCTGTTAAAGCACAGGAAGGGGAATTAGGCAGTCTGGGTCCTTTTCCTAATTATGACATTTTTGATTTGTTCTTTGACCTTGGGTAAATAATTTATTCTCTTTTTTGCACAGTTTCCCATCTGTAAAAGAAGGTTAATAGCTTCTGCTCCAAAAGGTTGGCTTTTCTTGGCTTGGGTGAAGGTATGAGTCAGGGCAGACTTTGGCACACAACAAGCCTGTGATGTGCTAAGAGACAAGCCTGAGGTAAAAAGTGAAGATAATTACTAACACTTTTACCTGAGGTAGGTGTTAACCACAGCTGCATCAATGGTGGAAAGCTGCCCAGAGGAGCTGCCTGCACCCTGAGCAGGAGGAGCTAACAGAGTTGCGGGGGGGGTGAGGGGTGGTGTGAGTTTGGACCAGCTCTGGTGTGGGTTTGAGTTTCTATTTACCAGAAGAGCTTACCAGAGGAGCAATGTGGAGCACAGTGAGTTCTGACAACTTAGAAGCACAGGGAGAGGAATATCTACTTCTTGCACTGTGGATAAGAAGCTGCAGCTTCCCCTATGACTACCTGCATCTTCACCCTTCATCTTGAAATCCATACTGCTATTTTGGAAGCCAAGCAGGAAGAATAATACAATATTGTACTTTCTTTAGGTTTTTTTCTAACCAATATATAGTGCACAGTAGTAGTATTTGCCTTGGAAACTTGCTACCTGGCTGAGGGCAATGCAAACATCCATCAAATACAGCAGTTTGGGTCTGACCACATTTTCAGTCCCTTTTCTACTGAAGTTGCCATTCCTAATATTCAATGCTTCTCCCCAGTCTGAGCAACACAGCTTCCTGCAGAGCCTTCCTATCTAGTTTTGAGAACATTAGTAAACCAGTACCTAGACTGCATCTATGAGCAACCATTTTTACTGCACTCCAGCCCAGAGTAATTGCTCATCTCAGGAAAAGGCGAATCACACAGTGGGATATGGAATATTCATATAAAATTCAGTGACTTGATCAATACAATAGTCAATGAAGTTGATAGTATACTTTGACCAAATTACTGAATTTCTATGAATACTCAGCATTTGCACCAATATACATGAGAAAAGAGTTTCTCTCCTGATGATAAGAAATCTTTTTATGACAAGCTATAAATGCTGACACTCTGTGTAAATTTATATTCACTTCTTGTCTCCCATAATATTGGTAATGTACAGAGTAGCTTTCATGGCAAGTCCCAGCAGAACACTAACGACAAATTCACTGTACTACTTACCCTACTGTTTCTTACTGTTGTGAAAATGCAGAGCCAAACTCATTCATAGTATATTAGCCCTGGCCTGAATCCCTGTGAAGTTGCTTATTTTAATTCCAGTTCACAATCAGAAAAAATCCAAGAGCCCTCACGCTGTTGCGGCACAGCAGCATCAGCCTCTGGCATCTTGTCGCTTGCCAAACAGAGAAGTGGGAACCGTGCAGGAGGGAACAGAGCTGGTGGGGTCTGGCAGCAGCAAGGGACCCAGCTCTGGTGACATGGTGATGTGGCTCTGTGCTGTTTGCTGAGTGTGATAAAATAACTGCTCTGTTCCCCCACAGGGCATAGTTTTATGCACTGCTGAGGTGACTAATAAACCAGCCTGGAATGCAGACGGGTTCTCCTGGCCATATAACAATGAACAGCGTTCATGTATTTGTAGTGAATTGCTTAGATTTCTGTATCTTATAAAAAGAAGCTATATGCAGTTATAAGGCAGCTTACACTTTAGGAGTTTCCTATTATAGATGTCATTCCCAATGGTTAATAACTCATCCAAGTGTGACTTGAGTAGCCCACATCATCAATATTAAATGTGACATTTAGTATCAAGAGCAAAGTTTTGGGGCTGCTGCCAGCCCCACTCACTGAGCCGTAAATATTTTGATCATCAAACAGGAAGAAGAAGGAGCTGATCAGCCTGTGCTCACGCCCGATACCAGCGGGGAGTAAATGGGTGTTTTCACAGAGCCTCAAGAGGCTCAGCAATTGCAGCCTTGGCAGAAGGCTGGTCGAGCCAAGGTGGAGAGTAATGTGCCAGTGACCCTCTGCCCAGGCTCATGCCCCACTCTGTGGAGACTGTGCTGCTGCTGAATGTGCTGATGGGCACACAGAGGAAAGATGGAGACATTCCTCCTGGGTTTTAGCCGCATTACAACTGGGAACACTCTGGAGCAACAGTTCGATCAGTCCTGCAAATATTTGCACTAAACTGAGCACTTGGCACAGACTAGGAACGAAGACCACCCGGCCCACCACAACATCCAGTTTCCAGCAGGTCCCTCCAATGGGATTGGCAATGTCACCTGCCCTCCTACAGACCATCCAAAGTGTGGCAAGGGATTCAAGCAGTTATTTGATCCTCAATGTTTTACATAGAATCATAGAATAGTACATACATAGTTTGCTCATGGCGGCATCCAGTCTGGAACTGCAGTTGTTTGGGATGTCTACAACTCCATTAAATCATGTGCATTCGTTTACATCCATAAATATTTTGGTACCTACATCTGTTTACAGTGCAATATTGTTGTTATAGCTACTTAATGATTGAAGCTGCTTATTGCAGTGTGATCCCCGCTAAATGATACACAAAAGGTAAAAAACCAAGAAACAACTCTTGGTTAAAATAGGTGCCATCATTCTGTGATTATACTTGTCCCACAGCAATGACACTGCAGAGCTTATGACAAGAACGGCCCTTTTGAGAGATCCCCACATTAGAGTTTCCTCCTTGCATTTCACCCTCCCAAAGGAAAAAGACAGCTGGGGAAGCTGAGCTGGGTGCTGCTGGTGTAAGGCTCTCCCTCACAGCTTCTTTTGCTGAAGTGCAGTGAGCTGCTCCTTCTGCCCCTGCTGTGCCCAGCACAAGCTTTAGGAAGACTCAGCTTGGGAATTAGGGAAACAGAGCTGTGGGATCAGCCAGTGTCAAACAGCATCAGTGGCCAGTCCTGACACCATGGCTGTAGCCTTCCCTCAGCTGCAACAGATGCACCGACTCACAGTTATTAGCAGCACAAGCCACTGTCTGGGACAAGCCTACCCATTGTAGATATGCTTCTCTTTTCCTGAGCAGCAGAGTAAACTGGGGTGGTTTTCTGAAAGGAGGAGATGTAAATCACAGGCTCACCCACAGTCCAGGGGTGCTGCTGCACTCCAGCCCCTGCTTTTCCACTGTTCCATAATTGTGAAAAAACAAAGCCATTATTTCTGGTTTTTTAGGTCAGAGCAAGGGCTGTGTCTTTTGTCTGCTGCCTGCATTGTCCAACCCCAGCCAGCCTTAGGTAGAGCAGAGAAGCCCTTCCTCTGGCAGGGAGGTGGGGATGCAGTGAGCCAAATAATGGATCGTTTAGCTGAGACACTGAACTGAAAGACTGAAAATCAAGAACCACAAATATTTTTTTTCTGCTCAAAAGAAAAAAGTTTGGTTTGTTTTGAGTTACCAAAATTAAGATGCTGTTTTACTTTTTTTTTTTTTTAACCATAGAAGTTATCTTAGCACTATTTCAAAACAGAGGGGAATTAATTAACAGAGGGGTTTAATTTAGAAAATATCACAAAACCCACTTCCTTTCACAACAGCGCAAAGGAAATGTTTAGCCATCCCTGAATCACACTTCTCATTGCTGCAGACTGAACTGTTCCCCATGGCTGCAAGCTGTGCAATGGCCCCTCTCCCTCCGAAAAAGAATATTTGGCAACTACATGATTTACTAAAAAATATCTCTCTCAGCTATGGCAGTAAGGAAATGTCAAAGAAATACTGGTAGTTATTTTGATTTTCTTCTTAAGTCCATTATTTTAAGGGAAAGAAATTTTTGAAAAGTACCAAACACATCTTCATGAACATGACCCTGTAACTAGACAGAAGTAGTGAGTCTGGAAGGTCTCACTACTGCAGAATGGCACTGTATAATAAAGACTGCAAATACCAGAGAGCTTCATTACTCTCGTTATCATCTTTTATCATTGTTTAATTGTGTGTATCAATTTTTAGTAAAGAAACCTCACGTGCCTATGAATTAGATCATACTGAGAGGGGCTTTCATTGATTGCAGAAACACAGCCAGCCTAGCTGGGTCATCCAGATACAGAAACAAGGTGGAGTAGGATTGAACGTTTGAATTATTCTGGTCTGCATGATGAACAGAAACACTTGTTAAACTTTACTCAGTGTCACTTAATGTTATAAGCCCTCCTGGACCAGAGTGATTTTACTGCTCCTCCAGATACTGACAAATGGTGCAGCTGGACAGAGCTGAGCTATTCACGCTAGTGATAATTGCTGCACAATGATATTAAAAAAGCATTCACCAAGAACTTCCTCGGTTAATGATGTTTAATTCATTATTAAATGCAGCTCATTACTGTTGGAAAGAAGGCCATTTAGCAGCCATCAGCTTTGCTAATATTGCTGAATGTCTTGCAGTGGCCAGAGAGCAGGGAGAAAGGCATGGTTTAAAAATGTATTTTCACTTCAGAATAAAAACCGAAAAATTTCTGGCAGCGTTTTGAAAAGAAATAATGTCTAATACATCTGAATATCTTGTTTCCCTGTAAAATCGGAACAGTTGGTTGTTTGCTTCTTGAACTAACATGTCTATGTTAAATTTTAAAGGTGTAATGTCACTGCAAGGAAACCTCCTTTTCCAGTACTTGTTCCCCTCCTGCTTCCCATCAGCTTTCCTGTGACACAGGTACAGGAGTTTTAACCACAGCCTGTCTGTAACCACTTTCCTCACTGCCACTGAGCCACAGATCTCTCCCAGCCTGTGTTGATGCTCCTGCTCTCGCAGCTGCTCTCACCAAAGCAGCAGACCCAAGGTTGGCACAGTCCCCACACCTGGGGAAGTTCAAGCCTGTTACACAAGGCAGCCTCCCCAGTGCACCCAAACATGCATTTGCAGGATGTTTATATATTTGAGGTGCTGAAGGTGAGGCCAGATGGTGCTCCACTTTTGAAGCTCTTTAGGGAAAGGTGTTTGATAACTCATGTCTAATACCATGTTAATGTTTCTCCAAGCCCTTGGGTACAATTCCCGATGCATCTCCCAGGTAGACCCCAATTTCAGTTTGCAGACCCTGCATTGCCCAGAGCCACAGCTGGGCTGATAGATCAGCCAGATAGCTCCAAATAAGACCTGCAACTCTAGCACAAAAACTACCAACATGAGGACTCTGTGTAATATGTCCTGGAGTCTCTGTTATCTCAATGTCCAGGTAGTCCTGCCTTGGTCATCCCAATACCACAAAGTGTCACTGTTCATTAAGCTGAGAATTGATCCAGGGGTTGTGATGGGAAGAGACACAAGCTGCCTTCCTGAGGTGGCCTGCAGAAGCTCTCTAGGGCTGTGTATGTCCCATGATTTTTCTGAAAAACTGTTGTGCTAACAGTACTATCCCCCCTTCTTCCATAGCTCATCTCAAGACGTGCACAGGCAGAGCACGTTGCAAGATCAGTTACTGCTGTACAACAGCAGCTTCCCCACCAATGCACTCTGAGCTCCACGTCATATGTTTACAACAGAGCCTTTCCTAGATATCGCACAAACGTTGCTTAATTAAACAGCAGATAGTTCTCCTGAAATAACTGAATAGCACTATTATCATCAGCATTCATGCAAGCTTAACTGAGAAATAATGACTGGCCCATATTTACACCCGGTTGTGAGTGTGGGTATGAGTGCCCATCCTTGGGGATGGTGGGGATGGTACCTGGCTCCCAGCACCCTCTCCTGGCCACATGCACCTCTACACCCTTTTCATTTTATTTTCCCCATTCTGAAATTGGAAGCTTTACCCAAGGACCTGTGCTATGACAAGAAGAGACACATGAGTAAAGGGATGCAGATGCTGTTACTCCTACTGGTATAAAAGAACAGAAGGGCCGTGGCACCTAAACAGCATTAGAAAAATGTTCATTCTTTTTTTTTTTTTTTCCTCCTTTCTTTTTCCTTTCTTTTTCTCATTTTCTTCTGATCCTCCTGGAACTGAGATCCTGGAAAGGACTAGTGTGAGAAAACATCTAGCTCCCATACAGAAAAGCTAAACCACCTTTATCCAGATAATAAGAATTTTAGGTCAGCAGCAAATTTGTACTGAAAACATGAGACTGTGTGGACCAGGAATATGCCAGTCCTAATCCCTGTAATGGCCCTCAGATGCCACATCACATTACATAGTATCTTGCTCAGAGGGGAGCTGGGAGGTGGATTAATCAATTCAAGGGACATTGCCTGGGACCTGCAGTGGGACTGTGAAATCTCCCTGTGCTGTCGTTCAGCAGCTTGTGCCTTCCTGTGCTCATGTCTTGGAGCAGGGCATGAGCTATGCCCACAAACACTGCTTTTGCAAAGGCTGGGGTAAAAGCCACCATGAACTGTCCCATCAGCTTGCTCCATCTACTACCCCATGCTGGGGACAGCTCTCAGCTTTCTCACCTAACTCCTGGGTGCTTCAGTAGCCTTGGCAGATAGCAGCTTGGAATGTAGAAATGCAGCTAAAACCAACAAAAGAACCATCAGCCACCAGTGAGTAGAATAGAATAGAATAGAATAGAATAGAATAGAATAGAATAGAATAGAATAGAATAGAATAGAATAGAATAGAAT
>JAAGNO010027022.1:47191-76492 GCA_033439905.1 Ceryle rudis
GAGAAGAGAAGAGAAGAGAAGAGAAGAGAAGAGAAGAGAAGAGAAGAGAAGAGAAGAGAAGAGAAGAGAAGAGGAGTTAGATCTAGTGGTTTGCAATAAAATTACCCAAATAAGACATACAAAAGCACTGGGGACAGTGGGAAGGAGCTGGGCTGCTATGGAAAAGACTGGTTTCACCTGGTGCAATGGGGCACACCGAAGCACCCAGCTCAGTTTGTTACTCAGCGCTTCTCAGACAACCACAGTACTAAAAACTGAGCTGCACATTTCCTTCAAGGAGGTATCTCAGCACCACTTCACATCTTTTGAGCTAAAAAATTGTACAGGGTAATGGCAGGTTATAAAACAGGCTCTTGATTTGCCCTGGTTTAATTAAGATAATGAGAAGTGTAGGATGATGAGCTATGGTTCCAGACAGCAGGAAAAAAGGGGAAAAAAAAAGGTTGAAGAGCAATTACATTTGGAACAGAGAAGAGCCTACAGAGTTAGGGGCTGGGGAACAGACTGTGACAAAGGGGATGTCTAGAGGAGATTTATTGGTACCAAAAATAGAGCAGGGCAGGGAGTAGGGCAGGACTGGGCGACAGGAGAAGTTTGGTGAAGCAGAGCCTTCTGCATCCAGATGCAGGTGCTGATTCCATCTGGTTGGTCCTTTCCAGTGGTGTCTGATGGGTGGAGGAAAAATGAGCTGGCAAATCTCAGCATGGTTCCTAACAGACATAATCATAAACAAAACCGACCTGGTGGTCAGGTCTCTGCAGAAGGGCTGCAGTTTGCTAGCACCATGATGCTGCTGACTGCTTGTAAACCTTCCTGTTTTAATCTATAGTTTCCAGTAGTGAGGTTGCCAGCTGAAGGAAACCCTGGTGCACATGCTGTGTATGGAACAGTCCCATCAGTCTCTGACAAATAGCTCAAGCGTATGTTTAAGTCTCACAGATTTCAGTGGGACTTGTGTGGACCAAAGCTGAAGCATCTGTTCGTGTGCTTTGCTGAATAGAGCCTAGCCCCTCCCAGTACCCAGACACATGCAAGAATATTTCTTCCTTAATGCAAAATGCTGGGAAATACTGGATAAAAGTTGGTCTTACTGCGAGGCATTATTAGCACTGCTAGTTCTGGATCAAACCCAGAAGAGGTTCGGTACTTCCTAGTTTAAATATAGTATGCCCTTCCCATAGCCTATCACAGTGTCTTTTTTTGTCCCAGCTAGGAGCCCACCATGATACAATTTGAATGAAAGTGTCTGTTAGTGGGAGCACTGGGTTCATTACTGGTGCTTTCTTAACAGCAATAACGATAATAACGATAGTAACAATAATACCACCACCACCCTGGCACCAGAACCAGGATGACTGAATTTACCTTTTTGCAGCAGATACTGTTTGCTTCTCCTATGCTGTCATTTCAAGGCATTGCCTTGGAGAAAGAGACCCCTAAACCACACACCTGCCCTGTCCTTGCAGTATCGTTTAGACAGCAGGTAAAAACTGTGCCCTAGGAAATCCAGACCCCACAGTGCACTGGGACAGAGGGGAAACTCCAAATGGGTCTTTATGTGTATGTTACAGAATTCACCAGGACCACAATTAATCCAGAACACTTAGTTTTACAAGAAGTCCTTTAGCAGTGTAATTAAGCTTATCAGTGATCAAACTAGGTCTGACTTCATTAGAAGAGCATCCAGAGAGTGAATCTGTAACAACAGGAGTGAAGGAGAGTTTAGGCTAGAGACAGCTGGTCAATATTTGGGTGACATGAGACTCATTATATACCCCCTTAATAAATATGCATTTCATTTCTGTTCCACTGTGTCTAACCTACTTGTCTCTTGTATTATATTGTGTTTCTATGCAGTTTTTATAGGTTGAGTCCCAAGAGCCATAATTTATTGACATTACTTCATAAATCATTAAAAGGGCAAGAGAGACTGACTTAATCAGAACAAATCATTTCCCCTTTGTTTGGACTTGTTTAAAATCAGTTGCTTGCTACTTGATACAATTTAAGTGACTAATTATGACTTGATTTTCTCCCCTCCCTATCTCTTTGATTCATAATCAGTGCTTTCAGCTAACGAATTTACCATTCTCAGAGTACCATTAAAGACTTGGTCTTCTCCATGAATAGTCTTATTTATGCAAGTACCCCATCGACTTCAGAGAGCATCAGAGAGATTAATTCACAAATAATTTATCTGACAAATGTTGCTTCCTCTCACCCCTCTCCCCACCCTTGCAAACTGCCTGTGGGCAAATTAGAAATTTCTCAATTATTCATTATGCAGAATTACTTGCAAATTTTTCTCAGTAAATAATTTTTGCCCTAAATATTGTGTAGCTGCAATGTATGTGAGCACACTTTGTGCTCTCTTGGTCTGCTTCCGAAGCCCTGTGGCCTCATTTCAGCCCACAAATGGGGTGATTTCAACACCTAACCAGCACAGAAGCAATGGAGAATTTTACTTTCTGACATAGAAAATGACAGCTAATCCTGTATTATCTTAAATTATTTATCTACAAGCCCACTTTGAAGTATTTTAGGCAAGAGTTACATAAGAGGAAAGTATTGTTATTCCTTCACGTGCCCTCCTTTTCCCTGGGACAGTGCTCCTCGCTCCCGCCTGCTCAGCGACTGCAGGCGTAGGCAGCCACTTCAAACTTCTGCTCGGCGGGGCTGCAGGAGCAGCCCCTGAGGCTGATGGGGAAGGAGGATTCACTTGATTTCAGTGCTGCTTTCCCCCTATCCCCTGCTTTTGCCCCGTCTTGCCAGGATGCCAAGGACAGGTTGATTCCCTGTGCTTCCCGTCTCTAACACCTTGACACACAGATGCTGAGCCGCTCAGCAATGTATTAAGCTTGTGCAGTTGTGTGACTCCCAGCCCCAGGCAGGGACAGGGGCTGTGCAGACCCTGGGAGTGCCAGTAGCTGAGGGTTGTGGTGTTCAGCCATGTGCCAAGAACCATCCATGTGCTGTGGATAGGCTGCAAACAGCACCCAGACCTGCGCTGGCAAAGGCACCCAGCACCTGGCAGGGTCTCAAGGGTGCCCCAGAGACATGCCCAGCATCAGAGTTCCAAGCAAATGTCCGTGCTGTGCTCAGGGAGACTTGTGGCTGGGTGATGGTGAAACTGCCATTAACAACTGCCCAGCATCACTCTTAGCGTTACAGCATCCAGGATGTTTGAACCCTGGCAAAGCAAAGGCTTTACTGGCGGCAGGCAGCTGCAAGCATCTGTGAGGCCAAGTGAGGCAGCGTGCGTGAGCTGTGACGAGAAGCTTTGTGTTTGCTGGGAGATTGGATCATTATCTGACAATGAATTCTGGGCAGCCACTGTCCTGGTTTGAGTTACTCTCCTCTTTCTGCAGAGTGTTTTTCCACTCTTTGGACTCAATACGATATGTAAACAGAATTGATTTAGGTCCTGAGAAGAAGTTCCTCCACAAAGTAAAACAAAGCTCTTCAGAGGGAACTTTGCCAGGACACACACACTGACTCTCCTCGAGCAAGGGGCCCTTTCCATACTGGTCTGGTCACTAAGAGAGCTTCATCTAATTTAAATGAAATGACTCCCTCTTTTTCTCCCTCTGACATCTGGTCCTTGCTGGTTTGCATGGAAAATGGACAGATGAAATTCAGAAAAAAATTAAAGGAGAACTTAACTAAACTGAAATTGTAGCCCTAGAATTGTTCATCAGCCTGTTTCCTTGGTGGCCTGGCTATTAAATAATTGAACAGTGGTATTGATAAAGCATACATTGAGTTAAGTAGAGGTCTGGGTGAATGAAGACAGCTTGACAAATTGCCCTGAGATCCATGACAGGGGCTGCTCTGTGTGGAGACCAGCATGTCTCAGCCTGTGTTGAATGGGATGTTGTATCTCCTGGTTATATCTCCACATGCCCTTCTTCTGTCACTTGCTCCTGACAGATGAAGGGCTGGATGGAGGACAGTTAAAGGGACTTGAACCAAGTCAGCCAGGTACCAGAGCAGAAGGAGGAGGTCTGGAGGGCTTATTAAGATTGGGGGGGGGGGGGGGCAGGGAGTTTCCTACTCCTTTTTATAACCCCTTTGACCCTTTCTCCCCTTAGCAACATTGAAAAAAAAACCCCAAAGTAGGTATCTATTATGCATAAATAACCTTGTTGCCATGACAGCAGCAGTATCTGCAAGCATTAAGAGTATTGGAGCTTTTAGGTAAATGAGAATTGACACCCTGATCACAAAATAAATGTCCTGGGTCAACCAGGTAAAGAAGAGCTCAAGTCATCTGCCAAAGGGCAAAGGGCTGGATAGATATGTTTTCTTTTTTGAAGAGATTTCTGAGCACAATAGATATTTCATCACTATGTGTTTGGAAAGAAACCAACCCCTCAGGCGTAGGCTCCTCTGTAGAGCATGCAGGATGCACACACCAGTGACAGAGCAGATGCAGCACCGTCTCATCCATCACAGCTCTTTGACTGTCTGCAGCTCACTGCAGTGTGTGTCCTATGTCCCCATATCTGCTGTAAAACAGGTCAGCAATCGAGGAGCTAATATTCCTAAAAGATTTGGCACATTTCCCAAGTGCCATTTTTGACTTTCATGAATGAACAGTGAGCAGTGACTCACCCGCCGCAGGGAGAGCCAAACTGTAGGCACGGAATGGGGGATTCAGGTTTGGCCTGTGCCAACAGAGATGGGTTGCACAATGGATCATCCTGATGGTCTAATTCATCATCATCTCTTAGAGCAATCAAAACCAGATGAGGCATCTAAATTTCCGCCTTTTGTTTGCAGTTAGCTCTTGCTTTTCAAGATCCCGTGGAAGGAGAGAAAGGGAGTGCTGTGAGAAGACAGGGGGTCACCGAAACTTTATGGTGGGAGAATCAGCCTTTTGAAGAATATACATCTTTAAGAAATACGGGAATTACAAGGTAGATGTTGTGACTAGGCTTTGTGTGTATGTGTGTGAGCTTTATCAAACCCTAAACTTCCAAAAACCAAGCCAGACCAGGAGAGCTCAGAAATACTGCTCTGCCTTGTGCATAGACTTGCTGAATCCTGAGGTTTGGGTGCTTTCTTTGCCTTGGTGATGCTGTGTTTTTAAAGTCTAATGAGCAACAGTTTTGGATTAGGCAGTTCCAGCAAGTGAAGGTCCTCTGCCAGCTCAGTTGACAGTTCAGTACCCAAACACCTCTGGGCTCAGATTTCCCTTGCCTCCCTTACACAGCCCCTGTCTCCAGACACATGCCTAATAAGCTTAATGTCCCAGGTGATTACTTCAGGAGACCTTATCCGCTATTCTATGCTGCCAACAATAGGCATGATATCAACCAAAACCCGTGAGAAATCTCTCTCATGCATAATATGCAAGCAAGCAAGGACAAAAGCACACCAGAGGCTCTCCGTCATCTTTTAAGCATTGTTTCAGGGACTTTTCCTCCAAAACATTTTTTGAATAGGAGCTGCAAGCATTCAGTATAACTAAGAATAATAACTGGTTTTAACCCAAAAATGTATTGCTCAATCTCAGGTTTGTGCTTCTGGAAAATGATTTCTTCATTAATGAGATGTCTGTGCCTTCCCCATGCCCCTGCTTTCTGTTCTTGTGACTGTTTCCATGACCATAACATCCAGCACTGCTGAATTGGGCCAGTGCCTGCTTCCAAATTTATTTTTAAAAAACATTTTGTACTGCATCATCACTGGTGCCAATGCAAACTTCTGCTGGTGCCAGATGGAGGAGAGAGGCCAACAGGTCACTCCTGCCCTGGATCTACCCCAGCCCCTTCTTGTGCACACTTCACTGGCACTGCTGCATCTCAGAAAAGCCTTGTGGGAGGGGACCCTCCACGTAAGCTGAGCCCTGAAAGTGACCCCTTTTATGTGAACTGATGACTCCAATTTTTCCATGCAAAGTACTGTAAGAGAAAATTTCCCTCACTGACTGCTTCTGTCCTCCAAGGAACAACTCCAAGAATGTTCCACAGACCCTCTGTAGATCCCACTTTGGGAATTACTAGTGTAACTAGGATATATTTTCCCCTGGGGAAAAACAGAGGGTGTTTTTGCTAAAACAGTTTTTCTCCTTACAGAAAACTGCTTTGCTGCTGAAGTTTCAAACACAAGGTGTCAATCTTCCTTTTAAACCATTATCTCTTCCTTGGATCTTCCTATTTTTTCAACACTTGCTTAAAAAAACAGACACTGAAGGAAAGTTACCACTTGTCTAAAAAACATCTGGATTCAGAATTTGTATCACCATGCTCCTCGAGAGGCATGATGTGGATGTGCCTCCCACCTTCCCCCTGCTCTGCCCAGGTCCCTGCTCAGCCTATGGGCTTGGTGCCAGAGGAGCTTGGGGAGATGTGCAAGAGGGAGTCTCTGGAAGGAGCTCCTGTTGGGAACAAAAGCATACTTCCTGAGGCTTCTGATGGCCCTTTTGGACACTTTTTGAAAGGAACAGTGTTCTGTTTGCAATGTCAATCTATGATCTCGTAACTTCACATTTAGTTTTACTGAAAATCAGCACTTGCCATTACTTCAATGACACTGAGACATACACCACACACACCTTTCTGTCGGACAGCATGATCTTTTAATGCTACAGCAAATGACTGGTTCTGCAAGACTTGCTTAGAGAAAACAGAGTGGACAGTATCACCCTGTCCGTAAAAGGCCCTCAAGACTTATAAATTCCAGGGGGATGGCCTACTCCTTTTCTTTTCTGGGGGATGGATACTCACTCATGAACCACTAAGAAAACCTTCTGTGTTCATCTATTTAAGACAGAAATAATTACACTGACTTAAACATGAAATCTCCATCATGCTTTTTCCAATATTAGTATCTCCTTATATAGGAAACTTATTACAGCCAGAGATAAGTGACCCCACCACAGTATTGGCCTTGTTTAGGTTTCTCAGTAAGTATAAGAAGATTACTATATTCATCTTATTTCTGTTACAATAAGCAGCTTAGACAATATGACTAAGGGTCACTCCATACAGTAGCACTATGTAATTATATAGAATTTTCTGGTGTGCAATGAAGCAAGCTGAAGGTTTCCAGTATGCAGCTTTGGGTCTTTGCCATTAACTGAGCAACTCCACGCTAAGACTAGAGCTTGTTAAGAGGCAATTTTTTGTTTCCCATAGGAAATAAGGACATTTTGACATTTACTGCATAACATTTCTGAAAATATGCTTCAGATAAATAAGAACATTTTGAGAATACTGAAAAATTTTGCTCTAATCAGGAACTTGATAAACACTGTGTTACCTGCATGACAGAAAATAAGATGCATCATGGAAAGAAAAGTCATTCCAAAACTGGATCGAAGTTGTACCATCTCAACTTCATCAAACACAGTATCTCCCTTACTATTTTCTTTCACAACATACACCTCTGGTGATATCCCCACTCCAGAACAGGCACATAAAACATCTCACCATTTAGGTAGCTCGGTGCTTGTGCAGGGAGCAGACCTAGGTGCAGGCTGGCTTCTCTTGCAAGCCACTGTTTCCCAGCAGAGCTGGCCAAACTTAACTTGGGTTAGCACACAGTCAGCACACACTGTGACTGCAGAGCCAGAAAGCCATGGAATTAAAGAATTTTAGCAAAAGATAAGCTTCTGGAGGCAAAGTGCCTTAGTGGAATCTACCTGGGCAGCTCTGAGAGTTTGGATGGCAACAGGGAACTGTTGATTTCCTGGTGGGTAGCAGTCAGTATAACTAAACCCATCTTGCACCCAGTAATCCCATTTCAGGGGATCCCAGGGAGCTGCTGTGCTGGATGTGATACATGGCAGCCTCAGTACAGAGAGGCAGTGGGTGCAAAGCCAGGTCTCTCTGGACTCAGCTCAGTCTCAACACAGACCTGAGACTTGCTTCTTTGACAGATACATCAGCCCAAACTGATCTCCAAACAGGGAACCACAAGATTTCAGAAGAAAAAAAGTGCAAACCCTGCTTTTAACATGAACTCTGCAGGGCTGGGCAGAGGCTGGTGTTAGCTGTTCACAGGAGCAGAATGGAATCACTCTCCTCCTCCATGGTTTCCCGAGTTGTATAATTCCTTCATCCAAAGCAGGTGGAGCCACTAACTACTGCATTCCACCTCCACTCCTTAAGTGTGTTGTTATACTGCAGGTTTAAAAGTACTTCAGAGCTATGCTTGTTCCACCCAGTAACATTTCCAGTCTGCAGTAAGATGCATTAGCAAACAGGTCAAAATGCCATTTGCTGAATTTGCCAAGGGGAAAACCAGCACAGCATTAAGGAATTCAATAGATAACGCAGCTCAGGGCTCAAAGAAAGTTAACTGACCTGTGGTCTGACTTTGTGAACACCTGAAAATGTCAAGTTACAGGTTGCCAAAGGAGAACCTGGGGTATTGTTACCGTATCAGCAATTGTCCTAATTGAGGGATTCCCTCAGGCCCCTTAACTGAGGCAGAAGAACCACAGAATTGGTTTTGGATATAATGAATATAAGTACTGTTCTCCTCACTACACACCCGTTCTGACCCCTGAAATCCACTGCTTGCCCACATCCAGCCAAGTGCAGCTGTAAAAAGCAATACAGGTACTCAATGAAGAGCCTAATTTATGAGCCAAGTGATACCCATTTAATATTTAGGCAGTTAAATATGTACCTTAGATCATGTATAAACAGATACCTATGGGCAAAGCTATGTTTCCGTAAGCAAAAAAGAATTCTTCTCCTCAGTTCTCACTTGCCAGGTGCATGAAGGCTGCACCAGGAGCACTAAACACTTGAGATCTAGTGGGGTTTGGTTATGAAGAGTGCAGCCTGTGGACCACTGTAGAAGCCCTATAGAGATGACTCTAAAAGAGCCCTTCCCTGTGCCATCTTAGGCTGGGCTGGTGAGCCCAGAGCCATGCCCTGCCAACATGCAGCATTTCCACTGTTCAGGAAGTCAAAATCTTTCCCACTTTACAGAATGGAGCGTGATGGAGAATTTCAGGGCCCTGTGTTTGTGCTTCTCACTTGCTGTGCTCTGGGTAGACAGGGAACAAGCTACCAGACATGCAGTGCTGTGCCCAAACAAGGAGACAAAAAAGCAAAGAAAGAAATGCAGAAACATGTTAAGAGATGAATTGGTGTCAGAGGTGCCCACTTTGGCACTGTTACTATAAGAAACTTTCCTTCCTTCCATGCTAACCTGCTGTCTTTGGCAAAAGTGCTGTGAAGAAATCATTTAGTCCTGTGGAGCTCTTGGCTCTGGAAATCCCTCTCTCCCTTGGGCTAGCCAGGCTTGCAAGATAGAGAAAGTGTCAGCCAGGGAAAATGCGTTTGGGCAAACTGGTGGGATATTGAGATTTGTTCTGCTGTTTATTAGGGAAGGAACAGCTCTCTCTCAACTCCTAAAAGCACAGCCTGATACAGTGCTGCCCTTCCAAAGAGACAAAACACCCTTTGAGACAGGAGCTGTAAGTGTCCAAAGCTTTAATATGGTCTGAGGGAGGACTGCAGGTCAAGTCCAGGTCTTATTTGTCCATTAAGATATTGATTTCCTATTGACTTTGCCTGCTGAGCTTCCTACTGAGAAAAGCCCCTCTTAAGCTGGGTCCACCAGCAGATTTCTTTGCAACCCATTTCACACAATCCCTTATTACCGTTTGCTTTAACCTTTTCCCATCAGCCTGTAGTGTTTGCAGGGAGTCAATGCTGCCAAACAAGGACTGAGTGGGTCAGACAGTCTGAACACCCTGCTCACCCCTGTGGATCCTGCCAGCAGGATCTGGAAGTGTCACTGGAGAAGGGGTGAGGGAAGTTACTCTGGCCCCTGCCACGGGGTGTGATCTGCAGATACAGCCTTTGCAAAGCATGTAACACCTTCAGTGTCTTTCCCAATGAATAGCTCTGCAGCTCAGTCAATCCCCGATATAATTACACACAACATCTATCATTCCAGGCAGATTCTTTTTGAAGCCACGAGCTTAATTGTGACCTACTTTTTTATTACCAGTTTAGGGAAGTTTTTGAAGGCCTTTGAAATCCAGGATGCTACATGTCTCCATGCAGGTGAAAGGAACCCTTTTTTTTTTTTCCTTCTTCCACCCTTCCCCTGCCCCAAGGATAACTTTTAATCTAAGCATTTTTTATGTCAACATCTCCTTCCATAAATCAATAATTAATAGAAGGCTGATTAGGCCAAACACACCCTGGCAATCTCACTGAGCAGAGATGGGAATCACAGAGAGACAAGAGTATTAATAATATGGAGGTATGTCAAGTGGATATCCACCTAAATTCACATGACTTCGGTTTTTAATCAGAAGACACTGAGCGAGGTGAAGAGGCTGCAGCTCTCACTCCATGTACATCTCCCTTCTGCACATCTGTCTCTTAAACCACCATAATTTATCTCAATTTCTCAATTCTTCTGACTTTTTTTTTTTTTTTTTGATCATTAGACATCCATGGTCTGAGAAACAAGGGCCAGGTTCATCTCTGCAGCAAGCAGCTCTGATGGGACCTGCAGTTCTTACAGTCTTCACCCTGCAGCAGCAGGCAAGCACTGCTGGCTCCCTCGCCTCTCTGCTCCCTGGGCTGGCTCCCGGGGGTGCTGCTCAGCCTCCAGCCCTGAGTGAAATCAGAAATAACTGGCTTCATTTCACCTGGAAGAAAATAATGTACTTATGGAGCAGCTCCCCGTTCCCCCCTCTGTGTCGCCCTGGTAAAACCCCTCATGTCTGGCTCCATGAGGTATCCCCTGAGCCTTGCTGCACCCAAGGATGCTGAGGGTGCTGAAGGTCTGGAGGGGGGATGAGCAATCCATGACATAGCTGGAGGGCAGAGAGGATTAGGCAGGGAGGAAGGAGAGGTGGCATGTGGTTCAGGGAGGGAGAGCCCAGCAGTGGATATGGATTTACAGGCAGCCCGTTCTCATTGGGAAGGGGATGGTGTCATTGAGAGGGAGCAAGAAAGGGGAAAGGAGATCATGTTTTCTCAATGCTCTTATCTGAAGCAAACACTTAATAAGGATTGGGATGAGCCTAGATAGAAAGAAGGGTTACTTGTGATATGATGAAAAGATGGTGCCAGGCAGTGGGCTGCCAGGGAAGAGAGTGAGCCATGTGGGGCTCAGCTGGCCCTGGGCAGTGCTGATATGGGCCATTGCCTTCCAGTCTGCAGGAGCATGCAAACGTGCACACTGCCATGCCAGGCTGCCATGCCAACCAATGTCTGCCTGGACAGACAGCAGTGATTGCTGTCTCTTAAGCTTGCAGAAAAGGTTGGACAACATTGCCATGGTCAAGCAGGATCAGGGGTTCAAATGAACCCCAAAGACAAGAACATAATGTAGTAGCACTCAGCTGACACCTTCCTTCTCTCCTTGCCAGGACCCTCAGTTCTCACCCCTGTGAGATACACTCTTGTATTTGAGTTCTTGTGGGTCTAAGGTTTTTGGAGAAAAGGTGAAAGTTCAGTCTTTTTTTTTGATGAAAAGAAAGCCTCCCTCTGTTCTCTAAAGAAGGCAAAGCCAAAGTACATGATGGTGTACTCTGTAGAAGAGCCCATGAAATACAGGAGTCCTGGAGGACACCTCCATTGACAAAACGTTTTCCTTACCAGTCCAGTGTGGATGGGAGCAGGGATATGAGAAATTTGCAGGCTACCCCACATGGTACCAACCACACTGGACTGAGCACATCCCTGAGCCCTGGAAGGATTGTGCCGGGGTGTCAGGAGAGGACACTGGGATGAGGTTTGTGCCCAGCACGACAGAGTTGTTATTATTGACCTCATCAAAAGCAGAGCTAGCTCCTCCAAAGTCTCCCGGGAAAAGCCATGCCATGTCCAATGCAAGGAAGAGAAGTTTAGCAGCAGTGTTAGTGGGGCACAAATGACAACTGTTATCCTCATCCCTCACCCATGTGTGGCTGCTCTCAAAGAAGCATAGAAATGGGGATTAAAGGATTGAAAACTATTAGAGCTACAAAAATACTCCTGGTGCATGTTGGTTTGCCTCAGGTGAGGTGAGAGCGGTCGACATAGGGCACTGGCAGGGCATGGTGTGGGTCTCCATCACCTGGGCTCAGGGTCTAACAGTGATTCCATCCATCCATCCTGGGGAAGCTGCTACACTGACTAGAGCCTTAATATACTGGGAACCATCAGTTGTGGCTGAAATTCCTCTCTGAGGGCTTGGAGAACTCAAAAGTGCCATTATTTTCTGCACTTAAAATGACTTGTAATCAAAAGCCTTGTTTGGAAAGCCCCATTTGTGCCTCACACAACACTAGGCTCTGATGTATACTAAAATCTCACTTTAATTATGCATGAAATGTACGTATTTGGCTTTTAGGGACAGAGGAAACAGTTTTGTCTTGGGAATAACTGAGAATTATTTTGGCCTGGAGTCAAGAACACACAGCCTAGTTTTTGCTCATTTCAGTTGGTTTTCGTTTACTTTCTAAGTGCAGGCAGCTGTTTGACGAGGGCCCATTTCCTATAGAAAAGAAAGTTATTGTGTTCTTGGCAAATTCTCTCAATGCACCATTTCAAAACCAGAGCAGGCAGCGTAATGCCTGTTTCCCCAGCACCAGGGCTGCTGCCTCGCAGATCTTGGGTGACTCCAGAGCACACATAACCCCATTCTGAGCTGTGTTACATCCCTCTACACCTGAAAATCCAACTGTGAATCCTCCAACACTCCTGGGCACCTAAGTGGTTTTTAAACAACAGGCTAAGGAGCCTGAAAAAGAATCACAAATCATGCAAGTATCGTAGAAAAATGTTACTTCTCATTTTCTCCTTGTGTGCATGTCCTCTGCACTGCCCTGGCTGCCACTCTGCCATGGCACTTGCATTTTTTTGTAGACCTGTTGTTTGATCTCAGCGGAGTGCGGTCTGTATGGGGACCTGGCAGTTTCCTGTGCTCACAGCTAAAATTAAGATGTTGCCAACTTTCCTCCTCACCCTCTGCACACATCCAGCTGGTGGATATCATATATGTTTAGGGCTGCTGCCTCTGAGATAGCCACCACCCAACAAGGAGACACTGGAGACACTCTTCCTCTGCTCTTAGATATACAGAAGTTACCAGGAAAAATACTAAATACATGGCTGCAGATTCCACCTTCACCTGGGCAATGTCTAGACCATTCCTGCTCTCCCAGACACGTGCTGCTTGCTCTGGCTCTCCCCTTGGTCACCCATACAAAACCTAGCTCAGATGGATGTGTCCATGCTCCTCTCATCCTCCCTCTTCTCTTTCTCTGTGGCACTCACTTCTCCCACCCACTGTTCACTAATCCCTCTCTGTGCTCACCCTTGTGCCCATGCCAGCCAATGTGGAGGGCAGCAGGACCTCAGACAGGCCAGACAACAGTTCCCAGAGGTACTGAGGAGACACGACTATCCCTCAGGGAGAGATGGCATTATCCCTTCTTGCAGGCTAATACACAGCCAAGGCTCAGCTCTTCTGTCTCTGCCCCAGATCACTCATGCCAGGTATGTCTGTGTGTCCCAGGTCTGGGCTTCTCTCCTTGTTAATCTCAGTGATAAAGAGGGGCTTTTGGTGACCTCTAGGTTCATGCCAGCTTTTCCTGGAGGAAAAGATTTGCCTCTTCTAAGTCTCCCTCCCCTTGCAGCTATGAACAGGGAACTGCTTATATGCCAAAGCACAGCTAGTACCCCAAAAGCACATCTGTTTGACTGGATAATTTGGTGAATGGGGGAAGAGAAGAGGATCCTCCTGCTCCCTGAAATGACTGGCAGGGCAGGTGGAAGAGCTGAACATGACAGTGGCACTGTGAGGGCTGCAGAGCAACACAATGTAATGAGGATGTGAGATACAGAGCCAGGAGGGGTGGTGGAGGACAGGGGAAGGTCCCCATGGTGTGCACAGCCATGGACTCATCCTGGATCTGCTTTCAGATAGACAGCACTCTGGTTTCCTAGCCAGTGCCATGTGGTAAGGGGGATAGAATACAGCATAGCACCCAGGGGAGAGACATGGCCCCTCTCAGGCACCTGGCTCTAATGCAGATTTTGCTTTTCCCCTGACTGTATGGAATAGTCTCACAAGAGGTGAATGCAAAAAATCACAACAGTTGTTATAGCCCAGGGCCCTCACAGTCATGTGGCTGGACTTGATGCCCTAACCCATCCCAGCCAGCATCCAGGCAATTCCCATGACACAAGGGGTGTTTCTTCCTCAAAACCTGGCCAGCCGTGCCACAAGGACCCTTGCCTGCTCCCAGCACAGGCTGAATGAAACCCAAGTGCCACTGTACTCTGTGGCAGGCATCTTGCTCACAATCTCACTCTTGACTTCAGGAGCATCCCAAGAGCTGCCTATTTCCAGATTATGCTTCCAAGGAAGAGCAAACAATGCAGAGCTGCCATGATATATTTAACGATGAATCATTCTCTTAAAAATTATCAGCTGTGAAAGGCTTTCACCACTCTGGGGATAATGCAATGATGTATTTCATGTGAATCAGTGTGGAGCGTATCCATGGCAACCCCATCCTCACAGTTTGCCAACAGTTGGGGTAACCGGCCTGGAAGAGTTGCAGAAAATAAACCTGCATATCATGAGTTTTTAAAGGAAAAATCAGGCCTGTTTTAAATTACAAGTGGCTTGTCTGTATGCTCAGCTTACACTTGTTTGGTTGGCATATTGCGAGACCTTCAGTGGGTGCCACTACCCAGGGATGTAATTCATCATCTCTGTGCAGCATCCATCGCTATCGGGTGGGCACAAGCACCTGAGGGCTCCTTCTGCCACAGCACCCACTCATCACGCACATGGATGAGTGGCCACGGTTTGGACCCAGGGACCCGTGGCAGCTACTGGCCACAGAGGCACACGGGTACAGGCACTGGTGCGCAAGATGGGTGTGATGCTCAGAAGTGAGTTCCTGATTTAGCAGTCTGCCTCCTACTCTCAAAAGAGGCGTAGGAACCACAGGGCACATCACAAGGCTACAGGCAGCCAAGCAGGCAACAGATCCTAACCCCTCCCTAAAGGCACTGATGAAGGCAATGCAGATGCCACCACAGGTGCAGTAATTCTGCCTATCAGTGATTTTTAAAGCAGCTAAAATGTTTGTGATGTGCTCAGAACCCTGTTTCCAGTGAGTGCTCCGGAGCCTGTGGTACTTGGGCAAAGAGCAGAAAGCACCTGCATCACCACGGGGGCTTGATCCCCAGGACACAATTTTCAGAAGGCTTGGAGAATGCCCTGTCAAGTTCTCCAGGCTGGTGTGAGCTCCAGGAGGATAGTTTGTGGAAAACTGCTGCCTCTGCCTCCCAAAAACATCAGGGCAAGGCATGGAAATTCCATGTGTCAACGTGAAGTTGTACTGAGCAGCCTCTCGTATCACTCAGGAGCGTGTTAAAGACAAGTCTCAAAGAAAAAATACATTTCAGTTTGCTCCTTGGCTCTAGCACAGGTATTAGACTGCCCCTGTTTCTGTAATATGAATGCTAAAGAAAAGGAAAAAATGTAATTGTTCTAAATGATAGCAGGGTTTTAATAAAGTTGCTTAAAAATAGCATCCTGCAAAAGAGTGCCAGGGTTTGTTTAATGCTCAGGTCAGTCTGGGGGCTGTGTCTGCCTCCAGGAAAGAAAAAGCAGAGAAGGGCAAGTTCCTTCAGTGAATGAAATAGCTGTTTTGATGCAGATTGCTGGGCATTATGGGCCATGTTGGAGGTGCTACCCTGTAAATTCAGATCAGGAATGCTCAGGAATGGATAGAGCAGCAGAGCTGGATCATCTCTCCAGAGTGCTCAGCCCAGCTTCCAAGCTTCAGCCCATTCCTGGTGCTCCAGAGCCCTGGGGACACGTGAGCTCAGCTGAGCTTTACTTTGCATGGATACCTAATGCATTTTATGCCTAGTGTTTGGAGCTTGAAAACCCAGCCTGAGGCAGCATAAAACATGATTTTCCCCTCAGTATTATGTGGTGAGTGACTCTAGCCCATCGTTATTTTCTCTAAAGCATTATGAAAGACTAAAGACTCCAAGAAAATGGCATCCATTCACAGCATGGCAAGGGCCACCAGCAGTGCTAATAAAAATTCTAATTGCAGGAGGATAACTATCAGTCTCTCTGACTCATGCTATGGAAGATGCTGAAATGGCACTCTTGTTTTCATCTCTCCAGCACACTGTTGCAACGATAGTGTCTTTATGATAACATCTAAAAAAGCCCATGCAGTTCTTGTTGTGTTTCCTAATTTCACTGAACATAGCCTTTATCTTTCTTTGAAAAAATAAGCAGAAAACAAAGGAGAAAGAGATGAAAGGATGAAAAATGGCAGTGAAAAGAGAGGGAGAAAATTGGTAAGGGAGGGGTAGGAAAAGCAACAGTTTGGTTTCTGCCAGCCTAAGATTTTTCAGTCTTTCAAAAAATTAGAACAAAATATTTATCCATTTCTCCATGTTTCAGCTCTCCAAAACTTCAACATCCCACATGCCTCTAGGTCAGCCTGATTGCCATGCCCAGCCCCTGTCCTGGAGGCCATCTCCTCTCCCACTCAGCAGACACAGGCCAGCTGGCTACAAGCACTGCTCAGGGGAACCAGTCCTTCTGGCACGTGGAGAATTTCCGGGATGATGGGATATATCCCCAAAAAACATCAAACCCAGCTCAGAGAAGTAAATTTAAGGATGTACCCATTAGCATATTAATCCTCCTACAAGCTTCCAGCCAAAAGAATTTTGTCTTGGCACATCCCCAGAGCTCACGAGCCCATCTACCTTGTCAGCAGCACTACCTCAGTCTCGGCCAGGACCAGACAGTACAGCCTCAGGGAGCAAATGCGAGCAAAATCTAATTTTCTGCTGGATCAACCTTAATTGTAAATCAATAGTTGAGGTTTTTATTGTTTTGCAGGGTGCTTCGGCACTGACTAGGATGTAAGGTATGTACAAGTCCTGGTGCTGAGCCTGGCACAGATGATCGAGCGAGCTCATGTCTTAGGAAGGTCGAAAGCCATTTATATATATGTATGCAGGTATATTCTGGTTTCAGAAGAATGGAAACACAACCACACAAGTCACAGAAAGCTATGGAGTGCTCTGCCCATGCTGTCAGCTTGGACAATGGCAGAACCAGGATTTATGGCTTTTCTGGGTGTGCCCCTTCTATACATAACATAGTCTAGGTGGCAGTTAAATTGATGTGGCGATACTGGGATCAGAGTCACGTATGCTGACTCTCAACATCCTGAATTCAGACAAGACCATTCTGGTCCAAACCATCCATTCAAGAGGTCTTCTCTACCAAGGATAAGAGGTGATAGAGCAGGTGACCAAGAGCCACAGTCCATGCATGTGGCCAGGTAAGAGCTTTGCGCTTTCATACTGAATGAAGAGGACACAACCTAGAAAGCCATGCTGTGATTGTCTGTCCATCTTAGCATCTACCTCAATGCAGACCTCATGTCAGACCCATCCATACCTTACTCTCCAAGGACAGCAATATAGGACCAAGCTGACATATCTGGACCCTCCTGTATCGAGTCTTGGCCAAGGAAGCTGCAGCCTCTAGACAGGCTGTGGAGAGGCTCCCTCCCACCCACTGCCTGCCTCATGCTGGCAGGTCTGGGCAGGTGTGCTCCTCTTCCTCCCAGCTGCTGCAGCCTGCCAGTTGCCATCTGTTCCCCCTCCCAGCAACTCTTTTGTACCAGCATCTCCCTGCTGTTGCCTATGTTTTATTGATAAAAACTTGGTTGCTCCCTTTGGCAGATGACTCCAGGAGTTTGGCTCAGAAGTGTCTTACCATTCTCTATTTCACTTCTACCTGATTTCTGTCCATGTTGTCTCTATGCAAGGCCATTTCAGCCTGAGCTGGACTATGCCTGTCAACTGGGCTTGGTTATGCTAATGTCCACCAGCTCCACTGCAGTCCCTCTAATTAACAGGCTTTGCAAAGCACTGCTTGTAGTTATCACTCTGCAAATGTGTAAATCCAGTCATGACCAAAAGGATGCATTTTCCTTACCCACACCTGGCAAGAACCATTTCAGGCTTCTTTGAGGCGAAAATAAATCTTGGTGTATAAAGTAGGCCTGGAGACAGAAACTCCTATGGAGCACTAAAACATCACTGTCCTCCCCCCAGAGTGGCACTCCTTTTCTGCAGAGGTGTTATCACACTGCTGGCAATACACACATGCGTAACAGGAATAAGATTGATGAATCTCTGCCACACATGGTAGAATGAGCAGAGACTATGTTTAGATGGAAAGACAAATGTATATTTTCTACAGCCTCAGTCTGCCATGAGGTTGGCTGGTACAGCTGATATCAGCAATAAAATAAGATCTGATTGATGTTAAGGAGACTCAGCAAAACATAGTGCAGTGCAGGATTGGGACCCATGATGCTGTTTTCAGTACTATGTTCTTTTCATATTCATGCCACTGGTGAATCTGCAGCATACAAGCAGGCAAGCCACAGAGGGGAGGTTAAGAATGCTTTTTTTTCTGAATACATAGCCCTAAACAGCGGAGACCGAATTTCACCGTATTCAGATAAGCTAATTGAATATGCCATTCTGATAACACTATTTTCAAGAGGTGAGTTTTCCTCTCTGTTGACCATTGCCCCAGTTCTATTGATGACACTGTGTCTTCCAGAGGTTAAATGACTTTATCAATGTCCTATTAATAAAGAATCCATTACTCTTGATTGCCTGCTTCCTTTTAGGTACCCTGAAATCTGTATTTCCACCTTGGCTGAGAGCATAGCCCTCATGCTATCAATTCTCAGCCACCTGGTCAAGTCCTGAGGACCCCCGGCCTCCCATTAGAGTAGGTGTAACATAATTTAACATAAAAGCTCAACAATATCCATTTACTGTGATGCCTCAGTGGTTTGTATTGATGGCTGCAAAAGACAGTCATGGCTAAGTCCCAAAATCTCACTTGGTTTTTGTGTCTCTCTGATGGTATTTGTTTCCCAGACTGTGTATGCAGAAGCGTGAGCTTGTGTGGGTTTTAATATGGTTTTTACAATCATTCCTTGCAAACAGTTTCTCTTGTGGACCACTTGGGAATGGCTGACCAGAGCCTGAAGATTTTCTAGAGGAAGACAACTTGGGGATCCATTCTCTGTCACCAAAAGTCAAAATGCTCACAACTTTTCTAAACTCTTACACCACTCGAGCTCTGGCAGCTAGAGAATTATCAATTTCCTTGAAAAACAGCTTATGAAATGAATAATTTCGATAGGTCACAGGATAAAATAGTCATATTTTATAGGAATTTGTGTTCTGAGTTGAGTTACAAACAAAGTTAGTAGAAAACCAGAAAGATATGTGAACACAAATTTACATGGTTGGTATGACAACAGGGATGTTTTGTTTAGATAAGACTGAAAGGCCTTGAAAGGAGAATGAAAGAACACATACAGTCTAAAAAAATGCAGATCTGGAATGGCTTCCCCAAGATAGATGAGAATGTATTAATAATTTACTGCAGAGAGAAGATAAGGTTGGCACACAGAAGAATTAACCCGAGAATCATAGTTCGGAGTGAGCTGAAACCCAGTGGTAAACACACATCATGATTACATCACAGCTGCAACTGGGAGGGATATTTCATTATTAATTGTTAAACATTTGAACAAATAAACTTATTCTGCCTTCATCAACAATGCTCTGTGTGTTTGAGAGATGAAGATCTACAACCCCTCAGCATCATTTACACTCAGGCTTGAAAGATCCCCCCAGATCCAGCTTCAAGTTTGTACATGCCAGGAACCTCCAGGAACCCCCATTTTTGTGGATGAAGCCCTGGAGATCTCCTGTCTATCACAAAGAGGCACAAACTGGGGGAAACTCACTGCAGTTGGAGCCCCACACTGGTGGCATAAGACAAAATTGGCCACTGTTTTTGTTACTTACAATGATTTTTGTTTGAGAGCTCCTTATAGGGTCAAAGCAGCAGAACTCCTCAGGAGCAGCTGCCATTTACCAACATGTTACCTTCATGATGGAGGAAACTTTATTGCCTCCCCAAGATACATGTGACTAAGTCTGCAAGGGTAGCGGGGTGGTGGAGAAAGCCATGAGAGCAAAGTCAGTCTGGCATGGCAGGAGCTGTGCTAGTCCCAGCTGCAATAAAACAGACATGGAATTGAATACTCCCTTTCCTTCCCAAATTGCAGGGCTTTCCAGCTTGCTGCTTTCTCTAATAGCCAAGATGGTTATAAGGTCACCGTACACTCAGCCTTTTAATGTGATATATGAACTGCTTTGAAGAAGTGCTGGGTTTGTTATCCTCTCTTTTCATTGCAGATATAAAGTCAGATGGAGCAGTCATTGTGGGAGTGGCCCTTGGTCCCTCGAGCCAGGCTGTCCCCGAGCAACCCATCTGGGAGCTGGGAAGCTGCGCAATGGCAGTGGAGCTGTACCAAGAGGGCAGCAGCTGGGGAAAGTGATTAGCAGAGAGCTGTGGAGCATGTGAAGTGGAAATAAAAGCACATACTGGTTCAACCTGAACCAAGAGCCAGCCAGTGGCAGCACTGAAATTGTATTTCCAAGACCACTTAGTTTTTCTATGCACAGTAAAGGAAAACAAACAGAACCACCCAGGTGGATGTTGATAAGCCCTACCAGTGTTCCTCCCAAAGGCACTTCTGATGGGGGAAGGAGGGACAAACATCAAGTAAGTCTGCACATTTCCCACTCTGATATTCCCTGATTTTATGCACAACAGAGAGCTTTCAATTTCCCAATTTCAACAGGTATGATGCTGTATTTACTTTACCAAACCTAACCAGAAAAATCTGTTTGTGGACACTTGTGATAGTCTGGAGAGCTGTCATTTTTATCTTTTCTTTGGAGCAACAGAAAAGAGAATGAGAGATAACGTGCTTTGATAACGTTGAGTTGTTTCAGTTTGATGAATTATGATGTTTTATGATAAAACTGCAAGGTCATAATACACTATAAAACAGCATATGTACCTTATACATTCATATTTTAAAGCTTGTATTTTCATCTATCTCAGAAGCCAAAATGACACAAATTGAATTGATCAAATCAAAGGGAAACATTTTTATCTTAGCAAAATGAAACACCTTTGATGTTATTGAAACTAAACAAGAAAGTCAAAATGATTTGACATTTCCCATGAAACACTTAGTCAGTACTGAAACACCTCTGTGAAACATTTCTCATCTGAGGAGGATTCAGGGAGGCCCCACACCACCCCAGCCAGAGCCTCCCCATCCCTCTTGCACCAGCTCCCATGTCCCAGTCCCTTCCCAGGTGCCAGCTCTGCAGTGGCTCATTGGAGAACCATCACGGTGGTGTAAAATGGCTCAGGTTTCCCAGTCAGGACTGATTGTGGAGGTTGTGTAGGGCTTGGATGTCATTCCTCCAGAGGTGCTTTAGCTCCCCAAACCTTCCCTCATACCCCTAGGCCCTGCAGAGGAGGAGGGTGGGTGGCTAGCACTGTGCAGGGAATCCCACAGATCTGAAATACAACTGTGGGAAGAGAGCACGTGGGTCTGGGAGGCTGGAGATGGCACAGCTCTGCCTTCCAGGCTCCGCTGAGGAGCAGAATGTCTCTGTGCACAGCTACACTCTTTCTGTTGGTGTGAACAGACACTCAAGAGGACTGTGAGCCTTAGTGCTTCCCCATTTCACATGAATTAGTTCTTTTGATGCTCTGCCCCATCTCTCCCCCTACAAAAGTCTCTTAGATACTTGTAGGGACAAAGTGGGTAGAAATCAGTTCCATTACTACAGTCATTATCTTAAGAACCTGCAGGCATGAATAAAAACTGTATGGAAAAATTTATGCAGTGACTTATATGATTCAACTGAGAATTATACTTCATCTATATAATCTTATACTCTGGTTTAAGAAAGAACTTTATCCACTGTAATATCCTACACGAGTTTTTTATGAGAGACTTAAGAAAGGAAACAAGAGCTACATATTCCATTCAGTACCTGAGAAGTACCTTAATAAAATTAGAAAACAAAATAATGTAGTCCAAAGTGGAAAATACTAAAAGCCTTTCAGTACATGGCTTTCCCAGTACTGGTGGAATAAAAAGAGGGGTTAATTGTGAAAGTCAATTATTATGTGATTTTATTCCCAAACTAGGTCTGGCCTTTAATATTCTAGGGAGGAAAGATCTTAAACCCTGGTTTTTGTGTTTTGACTTCAGGGAACACATGTATACCACCTGTTTACAGAGCAGTGTCTGAGCCAGCCAATTATTTAAATATCAAAACAGAGACATCATCTGTGACTCAATTAAGCTGTTTCTCTACCTCTGCAACCTGAGACAATCTCCCTCTTGCTCTGGGGCTCTTTCTGTCTGGATGCTAAAGAAACAGCCTCGACAAAAATAATTTGCTGCACCCCTTCCAGACAGTTCACCCACTGGAGAGAAAAGGAAAATTCATTTAATCACAATCCTTTCACACAGCCTAAAGTGTCTGTTTGGAGCCACCGCAGGGTCCAGCTATGGTCATACTTGGGTGTTGGAGGCCAACAGCAGCAACAGAGCACACTGCAATGCCAGCCTGTGACAACCTCTGCATCCCGGTGGGACACAGCAGGGCTCAAAGTCTGTTTTCTCTTCCTACCAGCTGCTTGCTGCACAGTGAGGCCAAGTGAGAGAGGTCACTGTGCTCCTCCTTGCAGTCAACAGGAGCTCCCTGTCTCCCTCCTCTCCTGAGCAGGAAACAGCATTAAAAATGTATCATGTTCCATACATAGAAGCAGACAGACACAGAAACGTCGCCCAGATGAGTGCGCAGCCCCTGCGAACTTTGCCAGCAGCTCCCAGATTTATTAGAGCTCTCACCCCCACTGACCTTACAGCAATTAAACAGGCTAGAAGCACAGGGCCTTACCTATTAGACTAGGGAGCTTGTTTACATAGCCAAGGTCAGAAGCAAAGGGCAGCAGCTCTATCAGCATGCAAAGCAAAGCTGAGAAAGGAAGATCTGGGTGCTTTCTCAAAGGCGGTTAGGTCTGGGGCAGAGAGGTCAGGGACGCAGAACTGCATGTTTATGCTGAGATGGGGTTTTACACCCAGTCAGGAATAAACTTTGAAAAGTCCCGCAGAAATTCCTGAAGTGACTAGACAAATAGGTCTGACTTGTGCTCATGTGTCATGGGGCAGATACAGAGGCAGGGAGGAGGCTCTCTGGTTTTCCTCTTATTCCAGTAGTCTCAAAGATATCTAATGAAACTTTGGATGTTTCAGTAGCAGACATGATAAGGTTAAATAAGTACCTGTCCCACTGTTCACTAAAAAAATTAGTTTTCAGAGGACTGCCTTGACATAGTAATGATACATCAATATTACAATGCTGTTTGTTTGACCATACACAAGACAATATGATCTCTGGAGCTAACAGTAGCTTGTCATAGATGCTAAAACATGACAAAACAATGCCTTGAAAAATAATGGAAGTTCTTTATAAAAACAAACAATGCTTTGAAAGGTAGGATTGTGGTTTCCCTCAGAAACATAGTCAGTGCATTGAAAGGCTCAGCTGCTGGAAGGGTACAGGACAAACCACCCATGTTTTGTTTCTTAGGTACAAGTGAAACTTTTGCACCTCACTGGTCACTCCCACATGCTATCAACCCATCCTCATCCCCATGTTAAACTGGATGCACCAGGAGCAGAGTTCAAGGAGTAGGAAGAGACAGATGGACTCTTCTCTGCAGAGAAACATCATTCATCTGAGTTCATGAAAAAAATTGAGAGAAAGACAAAAATACATCAACAGTCACCGTGTAACACCATTTGATAGACTGTGGGAAGGAGACCTTACCCAAGAGTACCAAATATTTATAACACGGATCTATTCAGCACTCAAATTCAAATGGACAACCTTCAGCTTAGTACTGTGAGATCATTTTTATCATGCTTGTTCAAATTGTTTCCTCACTGCCAAATTTTTGCCAGAGGGTCACAAATGTCACTATTTAGCAATAGCTATTTATTCCTCTTTACTGCCACCAAAACCTAATCCTATATCCTATCAGTCTCCTCCCAGCTTTTATGACAAGAGCTGCATCTCAGCCTGTGCGATCCTTGGGTTTTTCTTGGTTTCCAAGTACCTTGATGGGTTGCAACTCAGTTTTCTCTAGATTTATTACTTTGAAGAAAGCAGAGCATTTTGTGCCTGGCAGATCCGAGTCTTTACTTCAAATATTTTCCAGGATAACTCACAGCAACGGGTTGAGTTATACAAAAGGAAATGTTCACAGAAAAATCCTACAAACTGGGTCTAATCCCTCCCTTAGGGTATTATTTTGGGCTCTGAGACAGCCCTTGTAAGGACTATCCCACCCTTCCCCATGCCTTTTTTTGGGTCCCCTTACTCTAGTTACACCTGAGAGTCAGATCTGCACTCCTGCACACACTGTGCTCCTCTCAGCTGAACAGCTCAAGGAAACTCATTGACTTCACAGTAGGTGTTTGTGAGACTGTTGGGGTTTGGTGTGCCCAGAGCCTTCGTGGTACATTAGACTCACTCTCTTTCCAAGGAACTTGACTGAATGGTGATTTTTCTTATTTCTTCTTTCTTAGAGAGCATGACTCACATTTTTTAATATATTCATGGGTCCAGAGTAACTCATCATACATTTTTCAAGTCTTTATTTTTTTCAAAACTATATAACACGTCAATAGCTATCCTGTCTGAGAGCCTGTTGGCATTCCCTAAAGGCTGTATGTGCAGGACTAACATCACTGACTGATGTAGCACTTTGCGGTCCTCAGTCCTCTCCCTGAAATGTATTCATTAGGATTAGAAGCACAAGCTGCCATAGTGCTCCTAGTTATGACTAATTAATTATATAGCACTTCTCATTTTTAATTCAAAAACACTGTAGAAAGAAAGGGGACTAGCAAAATCCCAGTTTGACAGAGAATTTAATCCTCCCGTAGCACAGAAGTTACACAGTAATCAGGGCAGAGGGAAAAAAAACCAACTTTCACAGCTTGAATCCCAGGGCCTTGGGCACTGTCCCATATTAGTTGTCCATGTATCAAGTAATGTGGCAATAAATCAGTCCCTTCTAACTAAATCAAGAGCACGCTGATGTTAGGAATTGTTCAAGGGGGAGAGAGTGGGACAATGACAACAACTATCATTTTTTAGATCTCTTAGTCCCGTGGAACTGGCTGATCTGAGCAGAATCACCATAGTTAATACATGTTGTTCTATAAGCTTTTCAGAACCACATTTGAAAATTAGGAATAATGGAAGCCTTGTGGGAAAAAAGATATTCCCAATTTGAAGAGACCGTTTTGAACAAGTTTACAAAAAAATGTGGTGATTAGACAACTTTCTAAAAGGAACTGTTAGATGCTGGAACCAACTAAGGGCTCGGGTCCAAACCATTCAAGGTATCTGAAAGCAAATTCATTGCACAGGCTGGGATAAGTTCTGAAGTGATTCTCTTATCATTTCCACAAGGCCAAGTAGGAACAACTGCATTGGAGTTAACAGAAAAAGAGTATAGCAAATTGGTGTAAGAGTGAGGTCAGAGTCAGCCCTTAAATCTTCATTAGATAACAAGTCATGCTGGCTTCATTATTTCTTTTAATGACACGTGAACTGTGGAGGTGTGGGAGTAGAAAATGAATACCTGAAAAAGACAAGATTCAAATGAAAACATTTTACACAGATGAAGATTTTTTTTTCTTTGAGAAAGATATAAAAGAAGGGGGAAATATCCAGAATAATTAGCCCAAATAATGGCATTAATCCTAAGCAGAAAAAGACACTTATTCTGCTTGGATCCCTGGAGTAGGATGAGAACATTTTATCCTATGCAGTATAGTGAACTGTCCTTGTTTACTTGTTGCACATTGTATGCTCCTCTCCTAACAAGCAGCGGTCATTGCCAGCCCTTCGGCAGAGCCTAAGTGTTCCTATTCTATTCACCACTGTTTCAGAGCCAAAATGATGTAAATAATCTACCACTCGAACTTATTATTATCTTGACTGCCAAAGCCAGCTGCTCTTGCTGCTTAGCATCCCTTTTCAAAGGAAAGACATTGTTTCTTCCAGCTTTGGGTCTCCTCTCATACACTGGTGGAATAGCTCTTCTGAAACCAGTGGAGCTGTAGAGATGTAAGCTTGGGGCATGTGAGAAGGAATTTATTGCTGACATGTTGTCTCAGTTTCCATAACTCCCTTAACCCCTGAACCAAATATGTGCTCCAGTTGTGCTGGGAGCTGTACAACATGTAATCCTTGCAGCATCCTGACTCAAAAAACAAGCCTGTTTTGTTTTCTTTCTGGTTTATTCTGCTTATGTGAGAGATTCTGTGAAGCCGGGGGCATGAATACATTGTATGATGCTACTCAGACCTTGAGGAATGAGCTGATCTTGGAAAGACAATGAAGAGCTAGGCTGCTGGCATAATCAACTCACCCTCAAGACAGAAGGTGAGACAATGAGATTTATCGCTTTAGAAGAAGATTTGGGTCTTATCCAAAGATGTTCAGTGTAATATATGTTGCATACAACAGCTAAATATTTCATGCACCTTGCAAAAGAGATGTGGAAATAGTAACATGTGGGGAGTGGAAAACACATGACTTCTACAGTGCAAACTCCTTTCCACAAAGGTTTTTTCATCTGCTAAACTTTGTCTGCTCTTCACACACAACTGTTCACAAAACAACAGGGTCCTGGATAACAGGATTAGAAACTGGAAGCGATGAAATGAGCTAAGCATGCTGCATGAAAACAGCTTCTGAGCTCAGAAGAAGACCAGATGGAGCAGGAGGAAGAGACAATTTTTGGAGAAATGCAAGGGAAGTCCTGGAGTGCCTCCACCCTGAGGAGACATAAGACAGAGATTTGTTTCTTGCAGTCTTTGGAGACCTGTTGAATGGCCCTATATCTCTCTGTTGGCATCTTCATTTTTATTTGGTAACCTCAATGAACATGCTGCTGGGTGGCAGGACACAGTCAGGCTGGTTGTCACTGACAGCAGCACTGTGCTGCCTGTCTCTCTGAGAAATGACTGTTGCCTGTACATCTGTTCAGGCCACACAGGCAACATGACAAGGGAGGGCAATCAGTTGTGACTGTTGTGAAGGATGTATCTGTTGAAATGGCATGGAAAAGCTCTGCTGGGTCAGGGATGGAAGGTGAGTGTGGTACCTGAGAAAACCTAACCAAGGTGTACTAGACCCTGGCTAGGCAGGCACTTGCCTGCACCACATGTGTGGTCAGCATGCAACACTGTTCCACCACTACATGTAGAACACATTTGGTTTGAGAGGTGCACAGAGCTCCAGCAGCTTTTGCACTGAGTGATGAGATACTGCATTCATCAACAGAGGATGAGGAACTGCTGGCATCCTCTGAGTCTGCCTGTCTCCTCTCTACTGCAGCGATGCTCTCTTGCAGAACATGAGCAGCCTCTCACACCTGCTGCTTAATGCACTTTCCACGTGTGTTGATCATACAGATTGACATTTATATGCCTGAAATGCAAGAATTTTTGCTTTCTCAACTATTTATCTCAAAACTCTTGGAAGTAGTCCCCCAGGAACATATACAACACTATTCAGATGCTATATCATTTAAAAGATATGGGGCAAGATCAGTCAGACTAGGAAAGGAATTTATTTTTCTGTAGCACCAGCTTCATCTCTTCAAGCAGAGAATGCAACAATGGGACTAATGCCTGACTACCTCAACTCACCTGTGTTCTGATTAGAAGAGGTATTAGAAGATCATAAATAAGATGTGACACCCTATATTTTTCCCAGTAATGAATGGAATTTAACATTTAAATGGTAGACAAAGAGAATTTTTTTCACTCTGTACACAAAACCAATTCCCTGGAATACACAGATCTAAGACCAGCACCAGAAGTGTCTGTAAAAATGGCTGTTAATTTCCTTATTCCTTCTCACCTCTGTTAAAAATTACTTCTGCTCATTTGATGGCTTTTCAACCATACCAGAGCTCTTCATCTAAGAACACAATTTCAGGCATTAAGTAGGGTTTTAGCAGAGGTTTTAACGGAGACTTCCTGAATGCATGAATGTTTTCCTAATTTTTTCTGATGAGCTGGCTAACCATTTCAGCCCTGAAACACCTAGGCTAAAGCATCTCAGAAGCTTCTGGAGCACTAAGACAGAGCCCAGAGCCTCTTGGTTCAGATTAGCTGGTAAAACAACTGCAGCACAGCATCAGCAGCTGAATAACTTTACTTCCTGGTGACTTTTTGCCATTGCTGCCTATTCATTGTGTCCTTCAAATGATGACCCTTCTGCCATTCATGTGCTGGCCCTCCTGTGGTTTTGGAAATACTGCCAGGGATCTCTCTCCAGCTCCAGACTTGCTCTTCACATAAGCAACAGCAGCAGGGAGGGAAACAGCCCCAACACAGTGCACCCACCCACAGAGGCACAAGTTGGAAGTCTGCTCTGCAGTATCTTCATTGCTTTTATTATCCACATTAACTACATTGAAGAGAAGCCTAAGCCATGCTGCGGTCCCCATGGAAACAGGTCCAAAGAGCTTTGGTTGATTATTAATCAAGGTATATGAATGCCCTTTCTCCTCCAAAGGTCCTGAGGAAATGACTCCCATTAGGAGCCCTAGGAGCAGATGGACAAGTAACAGGACACATACGCAGGAGGCTGGAACCTGCAGCTGGCATGGGATTTTACTTGCTTTTCCACAGGGGATGGAAAGGAGGAAACCTGCCCAAGCCTTCAGCAAGTCCCTACTCTTTTTATCCCACAACACACCACAATTAGATCCTTTAGAGACATGAAGTCATACTTTGTTTCCTTGATCTCAGTTCTTGAAGACCAATGGTGGCATTTCCAGGACTGCTATTTGGGATGACAAAGTGTTTGCAAGCAGGGGTGAATCATTTCCCTAAGGACACCCTCAGACTTGCTGCAATGTATTCTGAGGAGAAAATGTTCTGCCTTTGGCCTTGACAGTCTTTTAGCATCTCTGGAGTCCACTCATCAGATGTGCAGACACAAAGTGGTTGTACCCACATCCTTAGCTGTAGCAATTACCAATGCTCCCAGTACAAAGCATATACAAATCCCAGTGCCAAATTGCCTACATATCAAGAGTTATGGGGCACATGTGAGAGATTACAAGCAGCACAGTGAGGAATGGGGTTTAGAAGACTGAGACTTGTTTTTCTTTGGAACAGAGTTCCAAGGAACTACACTGGTGGGAAGTGGGTGACCCCTTATCCACCCCCACCAGGTCCTAGACTAAATTTGCACTGGAGAGGAAAGGAAAATTTATGTCCAAATTAAAACATAAAAGAAGTTTAAGTCTGTT
>JAAGNO010027028.1:0-32117 GCA_033439905.1 Ceryle rudis
TAACTGAATTTTCCTAAAACGGGTCTGTTTTGCCCGCGATGCTAATTGGTAAGTGCTCTCCCTCTCCTATCTCAGCCCACCAGCTTTTTCTTCGTGTTTTCTCCCCAAATCCTGCTGAGGAGGGGAGTGAGAGAGCGGCTGGGTGGGTGTCTGGGAACCGGCCAAGGGAACCCACCACATGCAGAAATTAAACTTATTTTCTGGTTTTCCATTAAGTCTCTGAAATACAAGGCAATATAGCATCAGAAGAAAAAAAACTTAATTGTCGCCAACGAATTTTTCAGACCCACGGATTTTGTTCTCAGCCTTGGTGGTGATGGGTGGCCTGATTGCACAGAACACTTTCTTTATAAGTCTGATGTTTGAATTAATTTGGCTGAAATACTTTCATGGATTCTAATCAACAATGACACAGAACTTCATGGACGACCTTCAAAAGAGGACTCAACAGCATGTTAACAGCGGATTTTAAGTAGGAGGGAAGGTTGAAATGAAGCTTTTATTTTTCTATTGATTTCTAAATAGAATCCAGTCATATCTTAGAGAGGCAAAACAGCTTGAAAAGTAATGCCTTTAGAAATTAAAAATTCATCTCTGAATCCACAATGTCACTTTTTGTCATAACTGCAGCTGTGGTTAGCACATTTCTCAGTTAGCTGTGCCCCAATGTGTTAAGCTTTGTTTGTGATATGAGAGTGATCTAGACCCGATATGTGATTTCAGGTTTCTGCACTGAAGAACAGATTGAAGAAAGTCTCTACAACCACTGGGGATGGTGTGGCAAGAGCTTTTCTAAAAGCACAAGCATCTTTCTTTGGGAGCTACAGAAATGCCCTGAAAATTGAACCTGTAAGTAGGAAATTAGTAGGCATAAGATGTAAATCTGCATCTGAGGGGGCGGAAGCTCACAAGAATAAAAAATGTAGTATAACCTCCTTTTGCTAAGGTCAGCACTGTGGCCCTTTGACTAGTACTGAAAGCAATGTTCCAGTCTCCAAAAGTAAAGAGGTGCAACAAGCAAGAGCAGTGACACAGGCAGAAAACTCCTCATGCGAAGGTATGGGTGTCACTTCTTTTTGAAGACAGCTTACTGAGAGGTGACAAAGTATAAATTAATGATCACAGGGGGGTAGTGCAGAGCGGACCACTGCAAACCCTGGACATCCATTGTATTATTTGTAAAGGTAGTAGGAGATACGCTTTTTACACGATTTATGTTTAACAGTGAAATGTGCAAATTTGTGGAATCATGGAGCTTAAGAAGATAATTAGTAATGAAATTGTGCTTTTACAGAAAAACGAAGAATGTCTGGAGTTGTAACTGTTGACAGTCAACGTTCTGTTAGGGAAACTCAGTCTCTTGCTTCTGGTTCAGAGCTGATCTCTATTTAGCAACGATTAACTGCCATCTGAGCAGGGAAGGATTTTTCTCTACTTGATCTTGGGTTTTATTGCTTCTAGAGAGAAATCTGTTCCTGGCACAGTGTTTCTTGAGGTTGGGGATGTTTCAGTAACTAAAGACTCTTCAGCATAGTTTGTTTTCCTTGTAAGTTTTGAAGTCAGAAGGCAAAAATAGCTCAGTCTGAAGTTTAAACAGTCCGGTTATCGCCATCAAATAAGCATCATTCCAACAATTCATATTCAGGGTTCAGAAATGACTTTTGAAGTCAGCGTGAGCTCTTCCACATGGTCCTGGCAGAATCCATGTGTTGCGTGTTTGAAAAATCATATTGACTTGTCTATGTGTCCTGGTGCAAGCATTGGGCTTTTAAAGCATCTAAGCTGAAATAATGGGAGGTATTTAAAACCTCCGTATAACAAAAATGAAAGCAGCAAGGCGCTCTGGCTGTAAGCCTCCTTTATCCATGTCAGGGAGACACTGACTTCCCTTCATCCATGCAGGCTTCCTTGTTCTCCGACACTCCTCCCAGTAGTTGCCAGGCAACTCTGGGAATATTGGTGTATGCTTTGCCTGGATGTGTGCGTGAGATTAACTAGTTAAGGGATTTATGAAGAAAAATAAAAATTTAAATTGGTTTTCTGAAAATACCATCTGGTATTTTGAAGGCTGAATGTTAAAGCTGAATGTTTGAAATGATTTGATGATGGCACACCCCTAGAAAGTGCAACTTTGAGGGACAACTAACCAGAAGTAGAAGAAATGGTTTGGTTTGCTTATCATTCCATCAGAGAAAACTTGTAAACATAATTGCATAAATATGTCATAAAATCCTTATTAAGCAGGAAGTGGAAATTTTCAGGGCTTTCTTTCCCAAGTCTGTTTATAAATTAAAGTTAATTTCTGATTATAGATTCAGTATTAACCAAATTCAAAGAAGCAGCAGCTTTTTCATAGTTTTTGCCTCATGAGAAAATTTCCTTTCATAGACCATCTCACTTGGTATGACTTGACTGTCCAGGATAAATGATGTGAAGCTGTTTTTCGTTATTCTGTGTAGACCTGGAATGTGTCACGGTGGAGACTTTAAATTCACATTATACTTAAGCATAGTGAGCCCTCTTACTCTGTTCAAAAGCTTTTACTCTAAAGATAGAAGGTTGTGTAACATGCGTATGAACCAGCACACGGACAGCGAATGAGTTACTATTGCCATAAACTTTGAGGCTTCCAGTAACTAGAACTTTTGCATGAAAAAACATATCCAGGTAATACAGCCTGCGAGTCTGTTCATAAGATTTGAGTAACAACATAACAGGTTCAGTCATGTTTCCTGCTGTGTCTGTGCTTTCTGGAGCTGCACTAAGCCAGATTCGAAGTGTGGAGGAATATCCGTTACATGTGATGTACTTACAGTCTCCATACACCTCTGTTGCTGTTAAGTACAGTAGAACACATGAGAAGTGCTGTATTTCCTTGGCTGTATAGAGGCAGACTGTTAGCTTTATGAATATTGCTGAAATTTCTAATGGACACACCAATGTGAGCATTTTGTTCACTTGAAAGGTGGTTTTTTAACTCCTGATTTTTTTTTTGCTGTTTGCAGAGGGAATGTTTTTATCATCTAAATATTTAATTCACAAAAGTAGGTCATCTTCAACAGTAGCAGCTGTATAATTACTATGTGTGTGTAAAGGTGGGTTGTAGTACTTAATAGTTGTGTGTATATTGGTAACTGAGGGGGGAAATGAGACTCGGATTTTCTGCACCACAGATGTTGGCCGTGCACTTTCTTCTGCTGACACCTAGTGGGTAGAGACAACATTTAATGGGTTTTCTCTCTCAGACAATCTTTGTTAAGAGCCAAGCACCCTAACACCTGTGAATAAAGGTAAGCTGACGGTGTAGGCTGAGAGACAGCAGTAGGATGTGGGGTAGGGTACCGTACGATGCATTAGCTGTAGGTTTGTGACACTGGTACAGCTGGCCTAGGCCATGCGGGTGCTTTCTCACCTAGCTGGGGTATGATGGTTCAACTGCAGGCTCCAGGTTTGACGGACAGTCTTCTGCAGTGATAAGTGCTCTGTGTCCTCTCTGTGTACATGCTCACTCCAGTGAGCTTTGCAAAGGGAACTGTCTATGCCTAGTACGTTTTCTAACTTGACAAATTTGGAAAAGTTTTTTACTTGCACTTTGCTTTAAAATCTGCACATTCCAACTGCGTATTTCTAGTCCTATGTCTTGACTCCTTTGTCTGTTTCCCTGCTATCAGTCCATTCCTGGAGGTATTTAAAAGACATGTAGATGTGGCACTTAGGGTCATGGTTTAGTGGTGGACTTGGCAGTGTTGGGCTAACGCTTGGACTCGATGATCTTAAAGGTCTTTTACCAACCTACACAGTTCTATGATTCTGTGAATAGACCGTAAGGCAGAGTTTCTTTGGCAGTGCTGCTATTTTTTGTGTGGATAATTAAGAAGGGGTAATTTTAACATTCATAACCCAAATAGTTATCAGTATCCAAGCACTCCTGCAGGTAGTTTTCTCTTCAGCTTTGCTGGTTTGCGTTGATAACTATTTCTCCGCAGGCACTGTAAAATGTGGTGTCCCTTTCGCAACACAGCGTAGATGGTATGGTAAGGTGAGGGGTATACGTAATGCAATGTCAGCCAAAGGAGCCCGTTTTATTTTGGAAACACCACTGAAGAGACTTGTCTGTGCATGAGATACTGATGTTTCTTTGGAATTGAGTCAAGATGTCCTGGCTTGTTTGTAAAAGGCTAAGTTAGTTATTATTAATGTATTCATCTAGTTATTAGGGTGATGAAATCTGCATTCTTTGTAAATTGGTTTCGTGTGTGTTTTGTCATATTACCTAAATCTAGACCCTTTTGGCATTGATAAAAGCCACGTAAATGGGATTTTGGTGGATCGTGAGTATGCATTGCTGCCTTACGTATTGTTAGTAGGTATTGGGTTTGATTCCATCCCTGTTATGAATTCCTTCCTCAGAATCTGGGCAGTATTACCAATATTGTGGTACGGATCTTTCCGTACACTACCAAGCTATGCTGAGGTGATGCTGCTCAACTGAAGTCTAGAAACTTTAATGTTTCCGATTAAATTTATTCTGAATTTTAACCTTGTGGACGTGGGATCAGTTCAAAATGAGACGCAAAAGTTCTTCAGATTTTTTTCGGAAATGATGTGCAACTCAGCAGTTAAAAGACATTTTTAAAGGCATGCACCTGCATCCTGGGCAGGACACAGCTTGACAAACATCCATTAAAAATTAATGTTGTAATTTTGTGTGTTGTTGTAACCTCTTACTGGAGAATCTGCCTTAATGGCTGTTACTATTCTTGGTATCAACACACTGATGCTGCCACTCAATTACTATCTTACTTAGACAGAAGTAAATATTTTTTCACAAATCAACTTGCACAGTTGCAATTTCCTACTATCCCAGGATATTATGTTTAACATTTCATCAGTCTTGGCAGAGTTCTCCATATGAGCTCTGAAGGAGTTCTTATTATCCAGGGTACTGTAGCTGACTAAAATGAATGTAAGCATTGATGTTGCTCTGGTGTCATATATTTGCTGGCCAAGAACTGTCTGCACTTTATAAGAAAGCTGTTGCTTTTTACCTCTGTTTAAATTCACGGCCAAGGAAGGTAAAGTTAAGATTATTCCCATAGATGTTTCGGTCTCCTAGATCAGTGGGAGTTTCAAGGTGGTTTAAGAGGACAGTTTACTTACCTGTTTTAGGGTTTTACACCACTAAGGACTTCTGCTTTACGGATTCAGAAGTAATACCATGGTACCAGTAACACACATTGATACATTTCTCGGGAAGATGGTAAAGCAGTAGTGTGATGACATGACATCAGGCCACTGTATTAATGATTTTATTTCAACCCCTTGCCCAGACTAACACTATAAATTCCTTCAGCAATTCCAGATCTATGAGATCTGAGCGAGACAGAAGTCAGAAAAGAAAAGTAGGTGATGTGTGGTGAAGAGTAAAAAAGCAAATGCCAGATGAGTCCAAAAGGAAATTTTGTTGGAATGTGTGTGCAGTAACATAAAAAAAGTACATGTTACATACTGGTGCATAATTCATTTTGAGAAGGCTTTGTAGCATTCAGTGCTTTATCTACTATGAAGTGTGATTGTTGCCATGGTGAATTATTTTTTTTTTAAGTTATTCAGTGGAAGAGTAAATAGTTGTTTCCAACTCCCAGTAATTGCCACATCCCAGTTACTTCCTCAACATAGCCATCTTTTGCATAGCTTTTTTTTTTCTCCCCTGCAGGTATAGTTTAAAGATATACATTGCATACAGGATAGAACCTCCCTTTTCACCACAGTTGTCTCGACAGGTCAGGGTTTCAGGAGTGTTTGTCCATGTATAGGAAAAATGAAGAAGGAAGCTCGCTAATGCTTATGTTACATGAGTACAGACCTATTAAAAAAAATCCCAAACTGTAGGGGAAGCTGTGAGCAGAAGCTTTAAAATACAGGGGTTTGGTTTACGTGGCAGTTTTGTGGTCCTCCTTTTAAAGTTAGTGCTGCTGTGTATTTAATAGGAATTTTCTCCCACTCATCTTTACTGTTTTTCCTGTTTGGGTGCTGTTAACTCTCAAATATATGCCTGTTACAATTTATGGAAAGTGTTCTAAAAGACATAATATTGAGAATTCAAACCCACTGACTGAAAAGGATTTATTGGGGAAAGACAGTTTTGTTTTCTGTATGTTTTGTTTTCATTTCAGTCCTGTTGCTGTGTTTTGTCTCTGAGCATTACTGTTGCTAGAGACAAGTTTCAGTTTTCCTTTTGCTGTTTTAAACCTTTTTTTCTAACGAGCATTTACTGTTGTACAAAATGCATTTAATATTCTACATCTGAGTCTGTTGAGATATACATATGTTAATGAAACTGGAAAGACATTCTCTTTAATCTCTTATAGCAGTCTGTTATGTAGTAAATAGGACTGTTTTGTAATTTCCAAACTAAGATACTGTATTGTATCATTCCGTATGCTGCACTTCGGGGGGGAAACAAAGATTCTGAAGAAGCAGTAAAAAAATAATGTTTGAGAAAGTTAGCATGACCCTCTGCCATTTCTGCTGTAAAAGATGCAGTCAAACTTTCCTGTCCATCATATGTGTTAAAGAGCCAAAAGAAAATCACCCAACCAACCAACCCTCCCCAAACCAGCACGGGAATGGTTTTATACTTCAGTCCAGAAATGTTTCCCAGAGTAAGGGATCGTGTGCTCTGCATCTTGTAGTGAACTAACAGCTGTGGCAGCTAAAATGGTAAGTTCCTTTGAAGATGGTTTTCAGAATGCTGATGTTCTGAGCACTGCTTTGGAGATTATTAACATTCACCTGTTTCATGCCGACGCTTAAGTTTTTGTGGTATTGTAGTTTGTTGGAACCTGTGAGTGAGCTGAAGAGAAGTATCTTGCGGTTCATTGTATAAGTAACTTTGCAGCCTCTACAGAAACGATACGTTCAGCCATCAGACTGGGCAGGGTCACTCTCTGTGTCTTCCCTGTTGGTGCTGCAGAAATAAAAGTAGCTTTGTTCAAAAGCCTCTAAATCTTCCTATTACCAGGGAAGGTTGTACAGTGAGGAGCAGCTCCGTGATAATTCAGCTTTACTGTGGAAGGATTTGTACATTCAACTGATAAATTATTCGTCTGTGCCTTTCACACCTGATTCTCTGGTTTTTATGCTGTTTTGTACACTTGGTTTTGTTTCTTCTCAATTTGTTTCAAGCCTTTGTTTGTGTGTATTAGACTGACTTTTGCCTGTGTTTTTATTGTGTTTTCTCCTGATACTTTACTTATAATTGAGAGGGCACAGTCTCGGCAAGCAATGAAGCAGCGTGCAAATGCCGCCATGCAGGAGGACTTGAAGATATTTCCTGAACTAATAAAGCGCAGGGGACTTAGAGGAGAACAATGAAGCAAGTAAACAAACACCAAGCATAAAATAACATGACCATTCAATTCAGCTTCTGTGTAAGGCACTCGGTGACTGTGTGGTTTTTAACCGAGCTGTGAATAAGTTGCATTTGGTATTAGGGAAAAAAAAAAAACAAACCCAAACCAACGCAAGTCCCCACAATAAAACCCCCAAACCCACTAAAACCCCCCACCCAAAAGGCTGTTCAGGCAGGTCAGGAAAGAGTGGGATTTACATTCTCACCAGTATGAGCAGCTGTACAATTGGTCAGAAAGTATTACTTTTCTCCTGAAAGAAGATGGTGGAAGAGATTTATGGTGTTTGGATTTGCAGACTTCAGTAACAGGGAAACCTGATGAAATAGTGATAAAATTTAGAATATTTAATCAGCTTAGGAACAAACTACTAGATCTTCATAACAGAAAAATCATGCCCCTCTGGTTGTTCATCATACCCGTTTGTGTATGAGTTGGAGATCACAATTTGTAGTCTTATAGTACAAAAAGTGTAAAGTGAAAGGCAGCAAATGATAATTATTTGTAATGATTTGCATAGATAGGTGATAGAGCTCATACAATGAAAGCCTAAAATGCTACAGGGTTAACACCAGAATGAGCCGTTCATCTGCATGACATAATTGCCAGTTCAGTGGGATTGCTTGCCCTGGCAGCCAGCAGAGGAGACCTGCTCTCCTTCAGAGTTGTACTTTTCTTCAGGATCACATTGAGATACTGTGATGCTGCCCTGGGGCTCAGCACAGTCACATGTGAGCGTAGCTTCAGTGGTGTGCTTGCTGTCATCTCAGTTCTTCAGCCCCGGGGCGTGGGGGGAACTGCTTGTCTGGGTACTCAGCTCGTGCTGGTTACTTGCTTATGGCTTCTGGAAAGGGGTAATATGGAAGGGAACCAAGGCCCTTTTCTGGTTTGGCTCTTGCATACCATCAGAGAATTGGGCAACTGTTTTTTCAGAAATGTGTTAAATTTGGTATGGGCAGAGCATTAGCGAATAGTAAATTCTGGCTCATGACCAGAAGGCTGTATAGTCAACAATTAATTTAACACTGAGGTCCACCTTTTACTACTCTCTTCTGTTTTGGGGGGCACCAAATTGTAAACTCTGCAGAGGGCTGATGAGTGCATTGTTCTTTAAGACACACCTACTTCAGTCTAGTAAAACATCAAATGAAAAGATTCTGTCTTTTCTTATCTTTTTCTAATTTAATTCATCATTTTCTGTTCCTTTCATTCAATGAGCAGCAGCTTTTGGCAATGACAGATATTCTATTGTGACTGAAATACGCATTTTGTAAGTCATAACTTTACTTGGTATTTAAATAAACTGTGTATGTACAGCGTGCAAGATTTATGCAGAACACAGCTGGGGGTATTCTGCTCAGAATTCCTATGGTTTAAAATGTCTCTTTCAAGTTTGAAAATGTGTTGTGAAGTATATACCATTATGATAATTGGAAGTTCGGCTTCTCTGTCTTGCTCTATTATTTTTTTTGAATACAATTAACACATCACACACACTTCACCTGGTCTCTCCTCATTTACCTCTGACACTTCCTTGATATTTATTTAGACACATGTGGTGTCTCTGCTTTGAACTCAAGAGTTGGTATATTCACTGGATTTTGGTATTTTTTTTAACAAACATTTTTTTTTGTTTAGAGATATACGATTAGTTTGCATCGTTAGAGAAAAGTATACATATTGATGTCAATTTAAGTCTTTTACTTATTTGTTAGGGACATAAATTGTATAAAGACTGTAGAGAAAACTGTGATTACTTTCAAATCAAAATACCTGCTGAGAAGTTGCAGAAGCAGCTCATTTTATTACAGTTCTCACAAGGGAACAGTACAGAGAAGATACGCAAAAAGATATCTAGAGAAAAATTAAAACCAGCCAAACAAAAAAACAAAATAAACCAAACTAGAACAATAGATTTAATTTGAAATTGTTATGTTTTCTTTAAGGTAGCATAAGCATGAAACACCGAACATGGTTTTGTTTGAATTAAGCATTATCCTTTCAGATTCATCAGCAATGCTTTTATTTCTGAAAAGACAGACTGTAAGTTTGTTTTAAAAAATAAAACCAAATTCTTAAGGTGGACTTAGTAAAATACTATTGGTGTAGGTTTTGTATCTTAAATAACAGATGTAGTGTGCTGTGTTTTGCAACGTGTATAAAACTGTTAGTAACTTAACACCAATATCCTCCGGAAGACAAGAAGAAATATTAAATGGTTTTTATAATTTTGGAAGAATTTGGCGTATCTGACAGATCAAATTTTAGTGATACTAATGGACAAAAGAATATGAAAAAATCACAATACTGTATTTCATTTGTGGAACTGAGTTTTGGAGGTTGGGTTTTTTTGTGTGTGTGGTTTGGTTGTGTTTTGTTTTGTTTTTCCACTTTGTTGTGGTTTTAGGAACACTCCTAAAGCCTGGAGGTTTAATAACAAAAAAATCCAAAATTCAGTCTAAGCTTCATTCACACAATAAAGCAGGAAATTATTCTGGAGTATTTTATTAATTTTAGCTGCAGTTTGGAATGAAGTGAGTGGGGCTGTGTTTTTGCAGAGTTCCTGTTCAGTGTCCTTTCATGGCATAAGCTGTTTTCTGTGATATTTTCAGTAACTGTATTACTGAAGATGTCTGCTACTTGTAAATTAGTTTATTATAGGGAAAAAAGGTGTCATTTACTGAAAAATTACTCATTTGCTTTGGTTTAAAATTGAATTGATCAACTCCAAGCTTTTCAGATCCAAGATTCGAAAGGTTTTTATATGAAAGTTCGAAGCTATTTACAGAAAAATGGAAAGATGTCCCCTGGAATGAGTTTTATATAAAGTGTGATTTTTATTCTTATGAAATGTTTCTCTCTGAGTTCTCATGCATTGCAGAGAGTCTTCCTGCATCCCCAGTTAGTTGTGAAGTGGAAATCCACACAACGAGACGGGTTCTGAACGCTGTCCGCGGCAAGGGGAGTGTGGTTGTGACAAAATACAGAAATGAGGTGTGCTTGGCTGCTCCTCCGTGGTCATCACCATGGAGAGATCCATTGTTCTACAGTTGCATCTTTGCTGGGTTGCTTAGGGAAGGGCACGATGCAGAAACCATTAGAACAGGACATTTGTAAAGGAGACCTATATCGCACTAATGCAAAAGGAAATCAGTGTTTTCTTTTGAGATACCTTTGACTTGGACTTCCAATTTTTAAAATGCACATTTAGAATTCTCTCTATAGAAAACTACTTCGAACAGTGTATTTTTTTTTTAATTTATTTTTTGACTTTTTTTTTTTTTTAATGAAATCATCCTGTAATAAAATATTTCAAGTATTGGCTAAGCTGTAAAGCTTAGGTCTGATAAACAAAGCATCTGAAGCCAAATGGCCCCTTAGCTAACCCCAATTAAAATAAAGATTTCATTGCGCTCTGTCCTGACAGAGAGGGAACATATTGTTGCCTTTAAGGGAGTTTGGTTTAGTTAATGAAAGAATTTATTTCATTTTTTCAAATACAGAACCTAATTAAATAAGTTTCAACTTGACTTGTAGTTGAGGACATTTTAACTCCTTAAAGGTTACTTTTGTGTCCAAGTGTAGCTCTTTTGAGTAATTTCTGGTGCAGTATTTAGTTTTGTGATTTATTTAAGAGATTTTATAGCAGATCTCATGGGCGTAACTATGTCTGTTTTATATATACATGCACCCATGTTGCTGCTTCTAAAAGTGTAAAACTTGTTATTGACATTCCTCTTTTCAAGCATCCTATTTGGCATTAAGTATTAACCAGAGACAGTGACGTAGTAGATTCGTGAAAGTGATGTGGAAGTGACAGTGACGTGGTTTTGCTGTGGATGCGCTTTAAAAGCTGTACATGGTACACATACATCACTTACTCCTGCAGTTCAGGGAATAAAAAGATATCTCAAAGAATTATTTTTTGTAAAGCTCTCCGAGCAGTAGTTAAAATCTGTATCTCTAGAACAATTTTTTTTCTTAGTGAGGATTAATGGTGAAAATGAATGCAATTTGTGAGGATTACAAATGTGATTAGTTTGCCTTTCTTCAGGATCCATCTGTACTTACATAGGTAAAGCTCATCCCCTCATTTGTCAGCTATTATTTTATTACATATTCTTTACTGAGAATATATGAAAAATAAAGAACACTTTAATCTAAAGATGCTTTCTGATTACATACAAGAATATATTTAACACTTGAAGGCAAAGAATGGGGATGCTGTTGCTTACCTTAATTTATTGCCTAAAATGTAAAACCTGTTAAACGTCTGCTGCATGAGTGGTGGTAAAATGATGGGAGACGGGTTAGAGTCTCTGCTGAATGCCAGTGAGGAATGCTGCGTGGCTGCGGTTGTTACACCTGGTCAGTGTAGGAACTGCAATTGAAAGCACCTACCCAGCAGCACTCAAAGTGGTGGGTTCTTTTAAATTACTTGTTACAGATGCTGAATCTAATCAAGGAAGTTTGTGCTTAAGGTGAATAATTTTTAGTGGTAACAGGTATGTAAGTATTTTCCCCAACCGTATCTCTGAAACTATAGATACTGCAGGAGCAGGGGCTTTCCTGTTCAGGGAGGACTTGGTCAAAATTTTAAAAACAAAAGTATGTTGCATCCCCTCACTTGGGGATTTTAAGCTCCTGTTTGGAGTCTGTATTCTCTTCCTAATGTCACTTAATCATGCATCCTCCTGTACGTGTTGAGTAAGTTGCATTCCAGCTCTCTTAACATGAGTCTTGGGGATGAGCAGAGCCGCTCTCTCCGAGAAAGGGCTGTTGATTTCCCTAAGTCAGTCCTTCCCAAGGCTTTTGCCTACTTTAACCTCAGGTCTCTGATGCTGGACTTGATTGTTACCTTCGGCCATGGAGGTACTCAAAAGAATGTCTGCCTGTGTGAGACAATAAAATAATTTTGTTTACAGATAAGTCACAAATACTTAATGGTTTAGGAGGGACCTGCAGGGGCTTTTTAGTTGAAGAAGAGTTTTCTGTGTGTGAACATGAATGAAATTAAGGGCTAGGTGGTACTGGCATCCTAAAAATCTCTCTTATTTGGCATACGTTACAGATCTTGAGGTAACTGAAATCAGGTGCTGTTCTTTTCTGTGGATTTCTGTAGACCATTAATATGTGTCTCAGAAATCTCAAGAGTAGTTACCAAACATAACCAAAAATGCAGCATTGCATCTAGCCGGAGTTCTAGAGATCCTCGCTCTGCCCTGAAGCTGCGTTTCCCATCCGTTATCTTGTCATAGCTTATTGTGCTCAATTTTAATTAAATTTTAACAGCAATTTTGCAGTCATAACTGCCCTGAAGGTTTTCCAAAGATTATTGTACCCAGAGGATATTTCCCTTATGTGCTTCTCTTGATTCTTGCTTTTCATCTTGTCCAAATTCTGTGCTGTGGAAAAGGCTTCGAGAGAAAATGGCTTGATTGACAAGTGTCAGGGCATAGTGGCTTGGCTGACAAGTATCCATTTACAACCCGAAGTAATCAACTGCATTTTGTATTCTTTGGGATTGTTGATTCTAACAGTCATATAAGAAGTCTTAAAACTGATATATTTGATAAAGATCTTGGGGTTTACCTAATTTTACTCATGCTCAGTGTAATGTACCCACTGAATATTCTACATTTAGCTTTCAATGTACAGATGCTGAATCTTTAAAAACTACTTTTGTGATGCTGCAACGTGCAGCTGCTTCTTAACTACCTGTAAGGGTGTTTATTCACAAATGTCAGGCACAGCTTTTGCTTTGATATCCCAGAGTCTGAAAAGTCAATTTTTATGCTTAAAAATAATATTGAATAATGTTGGATCATCAGTCCTTACCGCTATGTAGGAAGCCCTGTAGTATTAATTGGTTGTCAAATCCCTAAGAAATAATGGATTAACGTGCTTGATGATAATGCCCTGTTGAGAAGCTGGAGTTTGCGGATGTCCCCAGCCTCCCCGCTTTGCGCAATTACAGATACGCATTCGGGACATTTGAGTGGGTTGCATTTCATTAATTCGATTTGAGCAGACAATGGTAAGTTGCTGTTGGGCCCACTCTGACAGCTAATTACGGAAATGAAGTGTGTACATGACTAAGAAACAATGGAGCACTTGTCAGGCGTGTTAAAACAATACAGAAATAGTGCCAAATCTTGGAATCGCTCCTCTGAAGAGTTTTTGTCTCTGCAGACCAACCTTGGGACGTCCGTGATTGTGGTGGTGGGTTAGACTTTAGGGAAACAAAGGTTGTTACCCTTGACTAAAACACAATATAGTTTTCTTCTGCCCTTTCCTCTGTTTAAAGCAGAAGCTTGTACATACTTACCCCGACTGCTAACACACACTTACCTCTGCTTACAGACGTCATCGCACATTTTCCCCCCTAAAATTTCTAATGTGGTTATTTGAATACCAGAGCTACTGTGAATGTCTAGCAGTTTTGTAGCATTATTTGCAAGAAAAGCTCTCCCTGGAAGTTTGGAGTAGGAGGACAGGGAGTGACTTGTCGTTGTCTCTTCCAGGATTTAAAAAAAACCCCAACACTGGCAATCAAGTGAGGTTTGTTACAGCAAAGGTTCAAAATAACTGTACTTTGTACAGAAGGTATGAATCCTGATGAGGGCTTTATCAAATTTACCATTTTTACAAATGAAGTTTGTATTGGTTTGGAGGAAGACTGGAGAGATACTTGGGAGAAGCCTCTGTTTGGATTTATTTACTACACAAGCAGCAGCAGATTCAGTAAATTTCTTGAGGTGGTCTCAGAGTCTGAGAAGGGAAATAAGATGCAGGCTTTCTACCTTCCTGGTCTTTCCTGGACATCTGCTTCTGACTACATTGGAGGCAGAAGAGCAGGCAGGTGAACTTTTCATGTGATCGGTTATGGCCCCTGTGTTCTATAACTGGGTTTCAGCTCTTGTAATTTTATTTTTTCTGCATCCTGTATCTGGGAATCAGCCACTGGAGATGAGATGTTGCTAGACAATTATGTAACTTGTCATAAAGTTAAAAAGAAAAAGCAAGAACTTGTTTCAGGTGCTGAGTGGACAAGGCTGTCCTATCCTGTCTCCATTTCAGGCATTCTGAGGTATTTGTTGTCCTCTGAAGAGATGATGTTTCTGAAACTGTGCTACACCTTTAGCACTTTCCATACGCATCTGAAAACTACTTGTGCGTGTATCATTCTAGAGTAGAAGCTAAAGCTACAGTGTGTTCAGTGCTGGGGAAGGGGCTCATCTCAAGGCTTTTGTGAAAATCTGCATTGCCCACTGTGGTTTTGTCTTTGACATACCTGCAAATTATTAAAAAAATATGATGCTGGTACAAAGCATTTTTCTCATCCAGTTGTAAGAGAAGGTGCTGTTTATTACTGGGGAGATTTTTCTGTTGATGCTGTCAGGAGTCGTGGGTTACCGGTGGGGTTTCTCTTGATGCGTGCATCCATATCCCTGATCGTGATGAGAGCCAGAGCCACCTCTGAGCAGCTCGTGTTAGCTCATCTGTGCGTCTCCAAGTCCACAGGCAACATGGAGACAAGGGAGTTTGTATTAAATACACTTGAGCCTTTACCTCAGTGGTACTTGCTCATCTTTCTGGTTTTGCAAGGCATTTTTCTTCATCCTTAAACATTTCAGTTAGTAAACAGAAGCAGAGGAAATAGAGGTGGTTTTTCTTTTCATTCCAGTGACAATGAGGATCAGCTAAATGTGCTGATTTAATTATATTTGCAAGCTGGTGGTTTATACAAAATTGCAGCTTAGTTTCTTGGTCAGTATGAAAATGCACATTTAAAAATGTACCCCTTTTAATAACTCCAGAGTTATAACTAAGGTGCTTAGGAGATACTGCTTTAGTGCAGGAGAAAGAAGTTCAAGGATCTGCTACAGGCTAGACCATCAGGCAGTAAAATAATTGCAGTAGAAAAATATATCTTATTAAATTTGAATTGAATCTAAACATTTTTGATACAAATGAGCTGCTTCAGTTGGAGAAAAAAAGGACAGTAGCAGGTTGCCAGTAAAGTGTCTGTTCTGCCTGATGAACTCAAAAGTTCCTGTTGAGGTGCTGGAATAGTTTGCCATTCTTGCAATTCATTTTAGAAAACAAGTTCCAGACTGAGCTGTGCTTTCATGTATTCTCTCTCCACGGAAATTATGTCCTTTTTCTCATTTCAAATTAGATGAGTACAGTGAAATCCTTATTTTACATATTTATTAACAAGGCTTTCATCCCTGTGGTATTGTAACTATCCTCACTACTTTATGTGAAGACATTACAAGAACTCGCAAACCTTTAGGAGGTAGATGTGATCGCTCACCTTCAAGCATTATTGCTCATCTCTGTGTTCACCTTGCATGTTGCTCCACCAACCATTATTTACTGGCCCTCCTTTCTATATACCGCTGATGGAATTGGTTTGTTCTGGGGTTGTTTGGGGTTTGTTTGGGGTTTTTTCGATTGTGAAATGAATCACATTTTAGACCTCATACCGAGTTCAAATCTGTTTGGACATCCATTGTTAGAAAACAGATGAGTGAAGAAATCATGTTGACTCCACTGTTTGGCATGTGGAGGGTTAAGGGAATTTTTAGCCTCACCAAAAAGTATTTGGTCAGGTACTCAGGTGCTGGAAATTTTCTTAGCAACATCAGTCACCTAGGAACATGATCATCTGCTGTTCTGGGGTAGAGATTACAGAGCTTAATGATTAGCTACTATAAGCTGCAGCTGATGCCAGACTCTACCCCCTTTACACCTAATTAGCCTCATTAATGAGCTCTTCTGCTCTCCACAGAGAGGGCTTCCTCCTTGGAATAGGAGGCAAAAATACTTCACCCAGGTAGATGTGCTGAAACCTTTAATTATTGCCCACACCTGCAAAGCCTTGTGGCTCTGACAGCAGCAGCTTGTTTACAGTGACCACCGCCAAGCATTAACTCTTTAGCATCCTTGGAATTGGTCTGAAGCTCGGAAAGTATTTATATAGGGTATAATTCTAAGCACTTGAAAATCCGATGCTTAATAAAGTTGGGCGTGTTGTGTGTGGTGGTTTTGGTTTGTTACATAAATTCTTTTTTGAAATTCTTGAGTATTTTTCTTAACCCTGAAAAATGAGTTTAAACTGCTGTCAGATGTTAAATATCGCGTTACCAGAATTAAGAGCGCTCTTTGGCGAGCTTCATTCCTTAACTGAGCAACTCCTGCATTTGGAGCAATGTAATTTTGTACTGCTAAAATTAAAATATGGAAAAATACGCAGGTAGGAATCGATGTAGCAGAGAGTACCCAAGCTAATGAAAGGTTCTGGTGTGATTCTTAGCTACAGCAATTATTGATAAGTATCTCCTATGTTGTAGTGTTTACATTTATGTAAATTCCATAAAGTGTTTTTGTTTTGGGCTTGGGGTTTTTTAGGGTTTATTCGTTTCAATGCTAAAATAGCTATGTAACTTCTTTGCATGTGTGTTTGGATCAAAGCGATTCTGCCCATGTAGAGCAAATGTGTATGCACATTTATCAAATCAGCTCCAAAGGCAGCTCAACTCAGGGCTTATTCTAGTTTTCAATTGGCAAAGCTCAAAATGCTAATTTCTCTGGACAAATACTTGCCTGGTATTTGGTAACTTTTCCCCCAGTAGCCAGCTTTCCTGGATTTTCCCTGGGAAATGCCTGCTGTGAAAATATGCACCATCCATGGTGTAGAGACTGGGGTACTGGAAAAAATACCATCCAGTCTAGCGGAGGAGTGGGCTTTCTGGAAGATGAAGCGAGCAAGTGGCGAGTGTTTTCCTTAGGGGGGGTTTGTGCTTACTCACCTGCCTTTCTCAGCTTCTGGCCTGTCAGTGCAGCAGGTGAAGCCCTTGCAGAGACAGTCTTGGGCTGTAGGATGCTCAGAGTCTGCAGGAAGATGTAGTCACAAGTTATGGTTCTGACTGAGGGGGTTTGAGCCAAGGATTTTTTTTTTTTTTTCCTGGAAATTCATCTTCTAAAATGAATACATCACGTGCCTCCCGCAAGGCATGTTCAGTGCCTGTGTGGAGTGGTAGGGCTTTTCCAACAAAGGTTGTTGAGGTTGTCGCATTTTAGTCAACTTTGTTTCTCTTGAAAATGTTCCCAGCAGAATGCTGAAATAATTTGAACCAAAGCATTAAAATTAAAAAGCAGTTTGGAACGGAAACCTTGTATTCTTACAGCTGAAAGAATATTGAGAGACTGCAAGCAGGGTCTGAAAGCTGTGAGGTCACCACAATGAGACACGTCATTATTAGCAATTCTTAGGAGTATGTAGAGCAAAGGTTTTGGCTTAGCTTATTGAAGCGGCATCAAGCCTCACTGGCCAGGATGTAATAATGCACTGTGTGAAATTCATGGGCATTTAGTGCAGTTAGGATCGAATGCCAAAATAAAGCATCAAAATGAGTAATTTTTCAAATATTTGGATAATGTTTTGTCTATTGTTAGTGATCATTATAACTATTATAGAATTGTGATCGAAGTTTGGGGACTCTTCCGACTGCAATCTTGGCCAGTTTAGTTCTGTTTTCCTAGGTGAGAAAGCCTTGAGGTTCCAGGGTGGATGAGAAGGACTTTTACAAGATAAAAATTATCATTGAGGGCATGTGGGTCTGGAGGGGAGCAGAGTTGGCATTTTTGGCCCAGCACATATCTGCCCATCTGCTCTCTGTCAGAATATGTTAGAAGTGCATCTGGATCCGTGCCCCAGAGTTCCAGCTCTGAGCGGGTCATGTGCTTGTCTCCACGACAACTCAAGGAACTGTGTAAACTGCTGCGCTCGGAGCCAGATGCTGCTCTGCACATGTGGTCTAATTAGGTGGCATTTTCCCCCTCACAAACGAGTTCAGAAATTTCGCATGGTTTCCATGTCACAGATGCGGAGCTGATACGACGGGAGTTGGGAGGAGTCGTGCGGCCAAACGCTGAACAATTCCACTTGCTGCGAAGCTCGGCCTCAGTGTGGGCGAGCTGTAGGTTTGCAGGAATGCAGAACAAATTCCCTTTGGTTGCCTCATCATGGATTGAGCAAACCCTGTGGGGGAAGTGGTGAAAGGAAAAATCTGCCTTTTTTTTTTTCTTTTTTTTTTTTTTAAGGGTTTGAATAAAAACTGCAAGAAGTGAGATGATGTAGAGGAGAGCCTGGGGAAATAAAACCAAGATGAACTTACAAAAACTGATACTTTCTAAAATGGCAGGATCCACAGTCTGTTGTGAGATGAGAAAAAGGGCTTCATTTAGTGCCAGTGATCAAGAGCTCCATTAAAAGTAATTGAGAAGTAGCACAGTTTTGTAATTATATTAATGTGACTTTTTCTGTGTCTTGCCTTCTCGTGGTAAAATCTGAGCCTCTTTCTGACAAGCTAGGAGTGAATTAATGGTGAAGGCAGAATGAAGAGTTCTCATTTAATTTAAAAGAGAAATGCTTTACTTTGCTGGTTTATTCCTGTGATGAGAAGCATCTCGAGCAGTTGTAGACTTGATTTCTTAGTCCTTTCCCAGAAGTTGTTTGGGCAGATACAGAATGTGCTAATGCTCTGTCATGAGCAGCATGGGGGCAGGTGTTTGGTGTGGCAAGGTCCTGTTGTTGCCAGGAGCGGATGCTCTTGCATCTCTAAGAGTCTAGTGACACAAGTTAGTGCTTTATAATCACACCTGTATGATAAATGACCACAGCAAGCGCATGTCTGGATGCATTTATATATTAATCATTGACCACTTAGGTTTCTCCAGAGACGGTTACGTGATTAAAACAGAAAAGAATGAAACCTTTTTCCAGTGTTCCTAACCCAGTGCCTTTGATTACCTCTCTCGGGGGACGTGATAAATTGCTTCTCTAAAGTCACTTCTTTTCTAGCTGTGTTTTTTCAGGGCAATAGTCGAGGATTCCACGCCAAATAACCTGGTGACATAACACGATGACACATCCAACCTCAGTGAGTTCTATTCTAGTAATAGCATTTACTTTGCCAGATATTATATGAATGAGGTGACACTGCGTATCATGTTATCTTCTGTTATTGTCAGGGACTAGATGTCTCTAACTTGGTGAAAATTTAAAGTTTAATTCATTTATATTCATTTTATTTATAGAAATGGGCTTTATGTTGAGAGTGGGATTTTTATGACCTACCTTTATGACTAAAGCTTCTCTCACATTGCTTTAGTGAATTTAAAACCATTTTTTTCTCCTTCTGCATCTATATTAGTGTCTAAGTATTACACTAAAATAGTTCAGTCTTGAAGATAGCTGGCTTATTCAATGTGGTCTTGGGGAACAATACAAAGGAATCATATACGTCTTGCACAAAACCATTTTCAACATATTTGCTTTGAATGCTAGAAGCTTCATTGCTTTGGCCTTTAACGTGTATATAAGAAATCAAAAGAAAGCAAAATATTTGTGATCTTTAGGCATCCTGGTCATCATTAAATCTTGGCCAATCATTTATTGGTTTTTGCAGTGATTTTTTTTTTTCTATTTTAAGAAAATATTTTGTATTTTATTGAGTTTCAATAAATGAAACAAAAAAATAAGCTTGTCATTTATCTCATAGGAAGTACTTTCTCTGGATTGTGTTTCCAAGCACGCTTTTATATTTTGTCATAGAATAAAATAACTCATCTAAAGAATTACACTGTAATTTCTCTCCTTTTTTGTATTGTCACTGGCGTTCCACAATAGCTAAAACAGAAAAAGGCCTTTTTATTATAGGGGACCTGAATTGGTAGCTGCTTTGCATGCAGCACATACTGGCTTCAATGGGAGTATTGCTCATGGAATGATTGCAGAACTAGGCCCTGAAATTACCTTGCCAGCTAATGATAAAATCGCATGCAGGCCACAGGGGTTTTTGTGGAATAAATATAAGAGTGGAACAATATACAGTACACATTATACCAGTAATTTAAAGCATATTCAGGACAAAGAGAGAGTTCCTAGTGCAGGCAGCATCATAGAGATTTGCTGTATCTGATAAAGATTAGGTTTCTCAGCTCATAATACCATACTATTACTTTTCTTTTGTTAGTCTTTCAACACCTACACTCATGCATTGACACAATATCAAGTAGGAAGAGGAAGAATAGCCTTGTATTTAAGGTACTGAGCAGGGATTAAAGAAATTTCGGTTCTTTTCCCTGGCTCTGCCAGAGACTTTTGTGACCATGTACAAGTAACTTATTATTTTCATGCCTCTATTCTTGATCTGTGAAATGGTGATCTTTTCCATTTATTTAGTTAGTTAGTTTTTGGGGGTTTTTTTTTTATTATTATTATTATTCTTTTCCCCTAGCCCTAAATACTTTCTTGCTGGCATCTTTGCACTTTATTTCCTGGTTTGTTGCTTGAGTTCTAGAGACATATCAGTTGCTTAGGGATAGAAATCAGCTGCTGGCTGATGGAGGCGATTCCGAAATCGGGGCAGGCAATGGCTTGAATTAGCCATATGAAGATGGAAGATGGCTTGCTCTATTACAGTCAAGTAGTTTCATTATTTGGGAATATGAGTATGTGTCATTTTACTTGGTCTAACACGAAAATGACAGGTATCCTAATAAACTAAAAGGGTTTGAAATATTAATGGTATCTTTGGTTGTAGGAAATGGATATATGCCCTTTCTGAGGACGTTCTACTTTTATTTGGGTTTTTGTCAAGAATATATTTGTTGATGTGAGTCTGCTTTTCTTCCTGCGGTCGAACTCAGAGCTCCGGCTGGTATCTAGTTTTATAAACGGAATTCCATAAGAATTTTGAGAATGCTTACAAGGTAAAATTTTTAAATTTATGAGCTTCCAATATCTAGATGAGAAAACTGGGTTACAGCCAGTGACCACAAACAGCTCTCTGTTTTTCAAGCATTTCCTGTTTGGTTGGTTTTTTCCTTAGTGCGAGGTACGTTCTTCATCGCAGCACAGTCAGAAAAACCCCGTCACTGTTCAGTCATGCCCAAGTGAGGATTTTGGGGAAGCATGTTGTTCAAGTTGTGCGCACTGCAGAACACGTGTCTCTCCTTGTCTGATGTGTCTGTCGAGGAACGGTTTGTTAAAGAAAGCTCCCACAGTTAAACTGTTAAAAAAAAAAAGAGAAAGTGGTGATAGGCACTCTTGATGTATCTCTCCCAGAGGTTATATACCCTAGAGAGGAACATAGGGGAAAAAAAGTCTGAAATTAGATCGGTAATGGAAATGGGCATTTCCATGTGACAGTAAGTGCTTGGACAGCAGAGTCTGCATCGCTAAATACGTGTTTTTAAAACGCTTTTCAACATTACACTGAGCAATACTAATTTACCAGAACTGGTAGTCTCTTTTTGAACAGCATCTTCATTAAGTTTTCTTTAGAAGAAGTGTGGTCAAATCTCTGAGCACGTGATTTCTTTGTTCCTGAGCAGCATCTTGAAATGCTCATTTGCTTAATGCAGAGTATTTGATCTATGCTTTCTTGATTCCATTATGACTGAGGCACATGCGAAGAGCTTTCTTGTGCTGAACGCATGTACTAGTTACAGGGAGGTTATTTGTCATTGCAGTTGCAAACCGAAGGAGCCGATGGCCTATCAGGGCTCTGTCACCACTTTCAGGTTTTCTTTATGGAGTCCTGCTGGCTGACTCCTTCAGCTCTGATGAGCTAATCTTCCCTTGATGTTGTAATCGCAATTGTTGAAAGGTCTGCGGAGCAGTTGCTTGCCCTTGGTTGCTGCTGCAGCTAACGTTGACATATATATCCTGATCAGTAGGATCCTGTCTTAGTTTCGTTAGAATTCTGGATGGAATTAAAGAGGATGATTCCTAGAATATCCCCACAGGCTTTAGTTTGTCATTTGCAACGTAACTGATTTTAGTAAAGGATGTGGTTATTTGTAACACCTCGGTAGTAAGAAAGCAGCGATAGATGAATCTCTCGCGTGTCATTGCTGTTGCTTTGTGTTGGGGTTGCTGCGGTGCGTGCTGACACGAGCCATACAGCTTGGACACTGTCACATTGCCATCTTGTTCTGCACCTTTCAATTCCACCCACATTTTCTCATTTCGTGGCTGGTTTACAGAGCAGCTCTAATGGCTTGTGTATTTATTAGAGGGGCTTTGAAAGATCACCTCCATGGTTTAAAGGCATGCATACAGCAGAACAAAATTCATTACCCTGCACCACATGCTGACCACGATAATGCAGAAGAGATTCTGTGTATCATCCAGGGCATAACTTTTAGGGTTGTCTAAACACAGTCTGGGTTTGGGTTGTTGGGTTTTTTGTGGTTTGGTTTTGTGGTGTTTAGGGTTTTCTTTCATCCTTAGAATCAAGTTTTTTGAAATCTTTGCATGTGTGAGAGGCTCTCACTGTTGACCTAATTTGAACTCTGTCTTTATTATTGTAATATTTTGTCCAGCAATCTTGTGCTGGCTTTAAAGCCCCATTATCCAGATGCACACTGTGGTCTCTCATCCCTCGCAGGAATGGGAATAGACTTCCAGGAGTTACCTTAGCACCTGGGTGTCTATCCAGAAGTACCATTTGTGCTTGCCTCTGTCCCTTCCTCCAAGTCCTCTCTAATCTGTGCTGTCTTCTGTCACACATATTTTTAGTCCTTTATATTCACCGTCATTGTTATTGCCAACCAGTTAGCTGGCCTGTCTGCCAGGGCTGTAAGTCGGACGATTCAGATGTGATGCTTCTCTCACTGACAAGAACTGTCGGCACAAGGTCCCGCACCCTCTTCCGAAAGAAAGCTTTTCTTTCTGAGGAAAAGTGATTCCCTTCAAAGATTGGGGGTCATGGTGAAATTTTGTACAGTGTAACTAATTTAAATTGGACTTTGTCTTTGAGTTTGCATCATGATTTCTTATAAAAGCAGTTTTCATGAAACTCTGGAAGAGTCTGAAATAAGTCCCAGGCTCCTCTCATTTTTCACTTGCTGCCTTAAGTAGTTTTAGACATTGTTTTAGAATGTAACAATTCCAATTTAAAAATAGGGCTAGCAGCAGATCAGATGTGGGCTGAAACTTTTCAGCTTTGTAAGTGGCCGTGAGATAGCAGCACTGCTCTGATGAACTTCATTATGCCATCTGAATATAAAATATTCATAGAAAGGGAGATTTGCAAAGGCATAAAGAAAAGGCACCTTTTTTCAATGCATCCGGGAGTATTAAATCTTAGTCTTACATTTTAAAGTTACTTTTGTAAAGATTGCGGATTAAATGTCTTTGAAATGTGTAAATTTTTGTATTAAAAATAATTCTGTGATCCTATTGAAGTATATGTGAATTATCTGATACTACAGATCAAATCAGATACCTTATGGAGTTGTATTCTGCACACACTTAAAGTATTTGCAGTGCCATATTTTAGCCTCTGTTACGAGTTTCTACCGGGAGATGGGAATAAGGGATATTTAAGGTGTGGATCAGTCAAGGCCTAAATTCTAATTGCTGGAAACGGCAAGTTTAGGAGTTGATGGGTTTATCAGGACAAATTATTATAATTGTTTTACATATGAGCAAGAGCATTCATTTCACAAAATATCTGCAGTTCTTAGCATGTCCCTTATGTATAATGTCATCTGTCAGTAAAAGCAGAGCTGATTAGCATTATAATTTACAGTTAACTAAATCTGTCAAGAAAATGGTCTTATTGTCCAGCTTGTGTTTTTGTAATGAAGCTGTGGATGGGGATTAGCAACAGTGTGTTCACCCTCCTGGAGGTCATGGAGCATGGAAGGTACTAATGCATTCTAAACTGAAAAGCTCACGCTTGACCTTGATGATTAAAGTTTTTCTTATCATCTAGCAGCAGTTGAGCCTGAATTGTCTCTTAAGAAGTCAAAAGGTCTAATCAACCTAATGAACAAACTCAATCATCAGTACTTTGGGGAAGGATGTGTGTTAGCGCTGTAATAACCCTGGGCTCCCCCAGCTGCAGTTTGTGTGTTTACAGGAATGGTACAGAGCTCCCTGGTAGGAGGAGAAGCTGGTGTCATTGTGTTGGTTGGACAGCAGAGCTGAAGAAGCTCCTGTTTGGCAGGGCATAGTTCTTTCCACAGTGTCCGTACTCTGGCCATGGGAGAAATTTTGGGTTCTCGTAGATGATAGGAAGGATTGCTTGTCTTGTAAGGGAGGACTAAATGAAAGCTAAACTTTCCTCTGATCAACTTTTCTAAGTGTATTTTACTATGAGTATGAAAAAGCCTCTATATTAATTATACATCAATATAATTTTATCATGCTTTGTTACTTTCCTGTTTTTAATTCAATAAATATATTTGCTTGCTACATTGAGTATTTGTAGATTTAAGTGTGAAGGAAATTTGTGCCCTTATGGCAGATGCACAGCAGACTTCAGCATTAACATAACTCATTAAAATAAGATAAAAGTAGAGCTGCAAAACAATTTCTGTCTTTTGCCAACAAGGTTGTGAAAAAGGGAAATTTCGCTCATTCAGTCTATGAAAGTCTAATCTTTCTGAACTGTGGAGAGAACAGAGCAGACATTCCTGACTTGTTTGTGCGGGTTAACTGGCTGGGTCTGCTGCGGCAGATGAGTGGAATATACAAATTTCAGCTGACTGTGTGTCTTATTTTGGGGACATGAAGTAAAATTACCTTTCTGGATGATGAAAGTACCTTCATCAGCATTAGCAAAATGTGCGTAGAGCAAACGTGCTTTATGTTGATGATAAGCAGTTTGCTGGTGTCCAGTGACTGTTTTTCAGTCACATGATTGAAACCTGGAAATAAACTACGATTTTCTCAGTGTTATGCAAGGCCTGTTTGGAAGTGGATAAAATGGAGACAGTGGATTCAGATGGATTCAGACAAAGCTTTTTCAGCGTTTAATGTTCTGAACTCTCCAGGGTGAACCCATCACTTTTTGTGAGGAAGCATTTGTGTCCCATCGTTCTGCTGTCATGAGGCAGTTTCTTCAGAATGCCATTCAGCTCCAGCTCTTTAAGCAGGTACTGGCTTAATTGCTCTACTGTAGAAGCAGATTTCTTTAACAGTACAACTGAATTTTTTTTTTTTTGAGGACTATTCCTATATTCCTTGATCTGTCAGCCACATAATGAGGAAAATTCATGTAGGTGGCAGCACCTTAATTCCTACTTGCTGGCTTTTCTCAGATTCAGGTGGTAAGGCTTTCTGTATTTTAAGAGGTGAATGCTTTTTTTTCCCCTAAAGGTCTCTGTCCTCAGTTTTGATCTGAGAATATCTAGACCAAATATATCTGCTGTAAACTTTGTTTAACAGTCCTGTGCTTTCTAGACATGGTATTGCTGCTTCAGGGAAGCTGGAAAGGTGCACATATGGACAACCCCCTGAATGCTGGGCTTTAGCCCAGTGTACCACCTCGCAGTGGTAAACACTGTGCCACCTTTGGTTGCATTCTCATTCCCTTTAGAGTCCCTTCCCAATAAGAACATGGGGGGGGTTCTAGCAAATGCAGCATAAAGTCTTTCTGAAAAGATAAAGGATGGGATGTTGATTTGTTTACACTCTCTTTTATTGCTGATGTAGTTCATTGATGGCCGTCTGGATCTTCTTAACTCTGGAGAGGGCTTCAGTGATGTTTTTGAAGAAGAGATAAATATGGGAGAATATGCAGGTAAGAAACACAGTATTTCAAAGTAATTTCAGACACTGTTCCTGACTTCCTGTTTGTGGGCCATCGCGATGCAGCGGGTGTTTGGTTACTCGCCTAAATAGCCGAGCTGCAAAGATCACTGTCAGTTGAAGTGTCTTAAATTTTTGTTCTTTCCTCTGTTGAGAACTTTGAGTAACATTTTCTAGTTTGAATAAAGTCTGTTCAGTCTTATAAAAACCTCAGCTTTACAGCTTGGCTAAAATGCACTTAAAAGAGTACTTGCAATGGAGGATACTGAAAAACCTCAGCTTTATCCAGAACCACCTCAAATTTCTTTTAACAATCTTCAAAAAAAATCTCCGTGTTTTCAAGTGTCTGCAAGACAACCCCAAATAAAATAGAAACACCTCTTAGCAAGTGAAATTGTAGCTGTCTCATCAACTTTTTGTTGTGTTTCCATTAAAAGGATGGTTGTCCTCTTCTGTCTCTCTACTGTTCGTGCTCCTAGAAGCGCTAAGCGCTACCGCTTCCATTTCCCAGCTTGTTTTCTGTTTGGTAAAGAGTTACAGTATGTTTGTTTTTGTGATTCTCTCCAGGCAGCGACAAATTGTACCACCAGTGGCTCTCTACAGTAAGGGTAAGAACACAATATTCTTCCAACAGATCTTCACTTCTTACTGGACCTTTGTGCAGTTCTGGATGGCTGTTAAACTCTGTCCCCATAAATGTCACTAACCCGGTTCCTGCAGCGTTTAGCTGTGACCAACCTGAGGTCGTTGTGAGAAACCAATGTGCTCTTCAGATGAAGTACAGAACAAAAGGAAAAATACACTTAAAAAAAAAATCACCATAGGAATTCTCAAGTTTTTGAATCCCACTTTTAAAGTTTTTGACAGAACTGGAAATTTATTGTAATTTTATAAAACAAATGTGCATTTTCTTTCCTTTTAATTGAAAAGGAAAGAAAATAAAAGGGAAAGTTACTAGATGAAACAGCTCTTTATAAGCTAAAGGGTGTGAAGTGCTGGATGAGGACAGCGCTGTTTGGGATGGTTTTTGTATCCCTTTCATTTCGTGCTCTAATTGTAGAAATTAAAACCCTAAATACTTCTAGACAATAATACGTTGTTATAGCTGATAATTGACCACTAGTTTTAAAGTCTCTTTTGATGTGTAATATGTAATGTATTAAAAAGTAAAATATTTCTTGTTTATGGGTATGAGTCAGTAGGAAAGGCTGCATTGTTTTCTGACACAATGGAGTTTTGCAGCATTCCATTTGTCTGTTGTCCTGGTTTGAATTAAACACACTTAATAACAGTTGTGCAAAAAACCCCATCATATAGGTAGATAGGTAAATATATATGCATATGTATATAAACATGTAGGTTGACAAGGAATTAAAATTGTAAGAAAGGAATGGCAGAGAGTGAATATAAAAATAAATGTAATTCAATTCATCAGTTTATAATTTTTGTTGAAGATTAATTGTCGTGTAGTAACGGAGGTAGGAAATCTTTAAACTACGTGCACCTGATCCCTGGAAATAAAATTTTGCACTGAAATAAGAAAATACAAAATTATCTTAAGATTTTATTCCTGTGAATTTTCCTGCATTTGTCAAATCAGGTACTGTGCAGCAGCAGTCAGTGGCGTGTTGAAGATGTGTAAAACACAGACCAGACTAACAGATTATTCTGTCTGACATGTTACTGTCTTGTGACTTTTATTATTTCCACCACATGCTATTCAGCTTTTCTAGAATAAATGTTTGTGACTGTGGTTAGACTCCATTTTCCCTCGATTTATCCCTATATCGACTACTTAGATCTTAAAGGCAGCATGCTTTTGACAAATAGTATTGCGGGATCAGGAAAAGAAAAATTAAAAACAAACAAACAAACAAAAAAGGCAAAAAACCCAAACAAACAAAAAATCTTGCTTCTTGAAATTGGAAGTACAGGAATTTTCTGCCCCAGACGTGGAGTATTTGGTAGGATGCTTTTGTCTTAAACTTGTTTAGGATTGTCATGCAGTGTACAGGACACGCGTGAGGGTGACTGAAGCATCACAGAACATGTTTTTGTGAGATGACCTGTAAAATGAGGGGGTCTTGGTATTAGGAGACATTGGCATTTTTCATGTGAAAACTGCTGTTTTAAACAGAATTGGGGTTCCTCTGGAAAACCAGAGAAACCTGTAATACATTTTTACATGTGGTCTTTTTCTTTAAATTTACTGGTTTAATATTCAGCTCTGCTAATAAGCATAGTTAATGCTTTGTTCTTTTAAGTTCAGAATGGTGGATTTTTAGATCGCTGTTTGCTTTAAAGAGCTTTGTTGAAATTTACTCTATTGTTGTTATAATTATAGAAAGGAAGTGGAGCCATTTTAAATACAGTAAAGACCAAGGCTAACCCTGCCATGAAGACAGTCTATAAGTTTGTAAGTATCAAGTACTGGCTTACTACTGAGATAAGAGTCTAATTATGATTCTGTTTTAACCTTTCAAATGAAGCTCAAGACTTAAATTCATTTTTATTGGACTCACAAAATTACTTAAAATAACACATTCATCTAAATTTCAAATTCAAATGGAAAAGTCATTTTGAAATTTAAACATAATTGAAATGCAAAGGAGGAGGGGAACTTGTGATTTCTTTTGAAAGTATAGATGATAAATTCTATTTATTCCATACAACTGTTTCTGGGAAATAGTGCCTATATGCTCTACTAAGCAGCCCTACCATCTCATCAGTACTCTGCTGGAAGTCATTGTTACCTCAGGTTTCTCTGCTTGCAGCTTCATCGAAATAAGGGAATCCTCTCATTTTCCAAATTGTTTCCATCTTTTCTAAATGTCAATTAATTTTCCTTAGAGATTTCTTATACCTGCTTATTTAGAGCCCAACTTACTGAGTTATTCTTTAACTGCAAATGTTTTCAGTTCCGTTAACAAACAGCTCGTCTGTTACGGAGTGATCGTGTGTGGCTGCCACTTTCACTCTGCAAGGGAAAACAGCATAGAAACAGGCGAGGATTTCTTCTAAGCTCAATTTTACCAAATAATGCTACAAAAAGCATTAAGATACTATTAAAACTTGTATTTTTCTCCCGCTTTCCTTCAGCCTGAGAGATGAGTAGGATGAGATTAGCTCTATTAAGTGTCACTGGCACCCAGAGCACGGCGAGGAGAAAGTTTGCAGGCTTGCTGTTACTGCTCTGTGTTAGCTTATAGCAAAGAGAAATACTCTGAGGGGAAGCCGAAGGGTGTGGAATGCAAAAAGATGAAAGTCGTCTGTGGCATCAAACTAGAGAAAACGCAATTTTTGCAATGACTCTGTGTGTGTGTTGGGGGAAAGTGGGATTTGTCTTTGGGGTTTTTTTAGCTTTCTGTTTGTTTTAATAGGTTTTTAGTATCCTGTTAGAATTTTTTCCTTGCCATTTTTAGTAACTAGAGGAGGTGAATCTTGATGCACTGAAATCAAGCGTTGTCACTGCTGGAAATAAAAGGGGATTTTAACTTAAATTAATTTTTCATGCAGGCAAAAGATCATGCAAAAATGGGAATAAAAGAAGTGAAAAACCGCTTGAAGCAAAAGGTACTTGAAGTTCTTATTCAAAATGTATAAGCACCATGTATGAAATACTTAGCCACAAAAAGCATTATGTGATCAATAGGAAGCTGTTTGATACAGTGTTGTTAGCACACTTCAAAATGCATTACCAGCTGTCCCGGATTTTTCACACTGTTATAAATATTCACAGACAAAAAAACCCCTGTCTTCAAATACATTAAGGCTCTGACTTAAACCCACAAAAGCCAGAAAATTGAGTGCTCTATTTGGAGTGGTCCCTCTCCTGTCCTTTGTGCTGGGGCTTTGTGGAAGGGGACTTTGTGTGAACTGGCAAATCTTTCCTATAGTAATGGCAGTGAACTTCTTGCACATGGCAAATTGTTGTTATTCCTACAGTAATCTCTTAGGGAAAACAGTACAGTGTCACTGGAAGAGGAGTGAAACGTTTCACGAGCATCTGCTGCAAAGCTTAGTGTCCATTTCAAATGTGAAATATTGCAGGAAAAAAAAATCAAACTGTTTGTTGTTTTCCAAATCTGTCTGTGTTTGTAAACAGTACAATTCCAAGAACACTGAATTGTGTTTGAAGAATGTGTTACCCGGTACTAACTGCTCCTTCCAAGGCAGAAGTATGGTCGTATTGATACGTACCTCTGAATGAATGGGTAGCTCTGCCTGAGGTTTGTTTCCAATGCTCTATTTCTTCCAAGAAGCAGAGCTACTGGAGTCTTTGGGAAAGCAAGACAGCTAAGTTGCTGACAGAACTGGAGTTCTTACTCAGAAATTTTCCCTCAATGTAGTTTGGGGTTTTTTTTAATCTGTGCTATCTCAGAAATCTCTCCTCTAAGACCATCATCTTAAAATAGTGCTGCCAGCGTGTCCCCATGGCACAAACAGAAACCTGCCTGGACATACCCAGCTGATCGTGTCAACAAAATGTGAACAGGACGAAACGAGCTGTGTTACAGGCCAACGCTCTGTGCGCTCTCAGTACTCGAGCAGATTGCCAGAGGAGGAAGATGAAGTTGCTTCTGATGCTTTTAATGCAATTTTATTTTATTACATTTACTACTTTATATGTGACCATTTTAGGTACAATATGAAAACATGAGAAACCTGGAGCAGTTCTCTTGTACATGGAATTTTTTTATGTAATTCCATGTGTTTTACTTCTGGATGTAACCTTCATGAATAATGAAATATTTGGCCTTCTCGTGTGCATTTCTAAAGCAGTTGGAGCCGGGTAAAATGACCAGATTGTTTTCCTGTATTTTAAATGCTAATAGAATTGTATGTTATTCTGTGACATTTGTACAAAAGGCTGAGAAACGTCTCATTCATTCATTGCTTTGTTTTATTGTTATTGTTGTCTTTCTAGTCTTTCAAGCAGTAAGCACTCTTTTTTTTTCTTTTTTTAAACACACATAACATTTACAAATAAGTGGCCCAGTTTTGTTTCACCTTCCTTATTATGTGGCATTTCATTTGTTCAACATATGCTTTCACAAGAGCTTAAAAGATTTCTCTGAGTGGTTGACACATACTGCTCTACATCTCTTCTTTCAGTCTGTTCTTTTTCTATCCCATCCTCTTCGCCATTTTGTATGCGAGATGGGAAGGTAACTCTAAAATGAGGTATTGCTCTGTTTAAAGCCATAAAAATAGCAAAAATGGGTTTGGCCACCCTCATGTTCTTTCAACATAAATATGCTGCTTGTTGACAAGTCGATTAGTGTGTCCTCACCAATTTTCATGTGAAAATATTGTATTTTTCATGTATTTCCTGACTAGTATGTGCAAGTGCTAACCGTTTGAAATTCTGGCAGAATTAAATACTTAATTTTTGCCAAGTTTGGGATGCTAGTCTTTCATCTTCTGAGGATAACCTAAGGTTATTTTTAAACTGAACTTACTATCCACTGCATTTTAACATATTATTTTTCATTATTAATACAAAAAGTATGCGGGCCACTGGTAAGGAAAAGTCAAATATAAACATCCCTTTTCCAGTTTTCGCTGCCAAATATGAGCAGTTTCTGTCTAAGATAGAATTTAAAAATGCAATAAAGCTAGAGGTCTGCTTCCTACAACTCTGCATAGCAATGGTGACCTCTTAAATATAATCAAGAGCCCATTTTGCCCTTGGTCTGCTCCAGTCTTGGGTTTGAATTGCAAATGGGAAATGCAGGATTGACCTGTTGAGAGGTCACTGGTGGTGTGTGTAAGGTCCTTCTTTAATATGATAGTAGAGATTGAATGGGGCTCTATTTCCATCCCTTGTTCATTTGTGGTACAGTATTTCAAAGCAACAGAAATAGTTTTCAGAGGATTCTTACGAGTGATAGCAAATAATTGTTAATAGAAACAGCATGGTAGCTTTATTTTATATCTGATACAGTACTTTTTTCTTTTTCCTTCTCTTTTTTTTTTTCCTTTTTTTTTTTTTTTTTTTTTTTTTTTTTTTTTTTAATGGTTTTTTTTTTCTTTTTACAAATTGACCCTGGTGGTGAAATTTTTTTTTTTTTGGTTGTTTTGCT